>JANRGW010000517.1:25966-38244 GCA_024733675.1 Psilopsiagon aymara | reverse complement strand
CTGCCCATGGCAGGGGGGTTGGAACTAGATGATCTTCAGGTCCTTTCCAACCCTGACTATTCTATGATTCTATGATTTTATGAAATTCAGTGCCGGATCCACGGGAACAGAGCTGACTTCACAGCCAATGAACCCAAAAGACATCATCTTAGAAAGGCTCAGTTCTGTGTTCTAGTGGATATTTCCTTGATTTCAGGTCAAGAGAAACAAATTCTGCAGAAAGCAGAGCAGCAACTCCTAATCATCTGTATCTGTGCAAAACCTCCTCAATTCCTTGTAGAAGAAATGCTTCCCTTCATTAAATGATGAAATGGAGGTAAAATATACTATTAAAACCAAAATGATACTGATAGCAATGGGCAGGAATATGGAAATGTGGAAATATAAACTATTGCTAAGGGAGAGAAGAGGCAACACTGGCCAGCCAGGGTAAGGCTAACCAGGAGAATATATCAGGAGCAAATGAAATGGAATCCCAGTAACACCACAGACCTGCTGTTAGACAGGGTTGACAGAATCATGGATCACAAAGTGCAAAAGGCTGAAGTACTCAAGCGTTGCTTCCCCCAGGTGCTGAGGAGCTGAGGTGACATTAGTCGGAGTCAGCCATCAGGGGCTGGCACAGGGAAAGAGACACTCCTTCCCACATGTCCTGTTCTTGCCAGCTTTGCCTCAGCAAGACTGGATAATTTGCACTGATAAGATTTAACTGTTGCGGCCAAGGAGCTCTTTGAATTATTAATGATAATAAATCCTATAATGATAAAAAAAAACCCCAACTTGCAAGGTTACAAACAAGCTTAAATTTATATTGGTCTCTAATAAAATCCAGGAAAGACTGGCAGGTAAAACTATCATCAAGGAGTCAAAAGAACAAGTGATTCAATCAATATTTTATAATTATTATTATTATTTTTGCAATTTACCTCAAAAGTTTTCTGCCATCACAAATTTGATGGAGTTACCCAATTTCTATAAGGCATTAGCACAAGTCCTTCATAATATTCTTATAAAAATTAGTTGCACAGCAAATCAAAGCGGACTCATTTTAAAAAGATTAAGAATTGCTCAGTTGGTAGATCTCAGAAAGGCATTTGCAATCACTAAGGGGTTTTTGAGCAGAAGCCTCCAGGGAGCTGCTCTTATCCCACTCAATGATCTTGAAGAAAATATTAAATCATTGCCGATAGAATTTGTAGCTAATAAAAAGAAAACAATGAAGAGGGAAAAGATGATTTGGCATAGGTCAGGGTCACTGGGACAGAAGGATTCATTTGAATGCATGTTTCAACACAACCAAATGTAAGGTTATTCTTCAGGACAAAATAAATTCCTTTTATAAGGGAGAGGGGGGGTTCATGTCAGTGGAAGCAGTGGCTTTTATGAGGATTTAGTGGCTGTAAGAGATAAGCAAAACAACGTGATAGCTGGAGGAGCAAATCATGTCCATCACCGTATAAACACACAAATGTCAAAGGGGAGAAAGGAAAAACATTATTTTCCTGTACATGATGTTTATTGCTTCAAAATACAAAAGTGACTATGGGTGTTGTTTCTCAAGCTGTTGGTCTATGTTTCCAACTTCTTGTTTTACCCTTCTGCTATGGGCCTGATGAGAGGGCTAGGTCAGGCTCAGTGCCCAGGGGCAATAGGCAGGATAACATGATGCAAAGGCGCAGGTTACTCCTGCTCCCAGCAGGTCCAGAGACGCTGCTGGTGCAGAAATGAGGGATGCTCTACAACTATTTCTGGGAATTAAAAAAGAGTTGGGGAAAAATGCTCATTTTGGGAAATATCTTCTGGAGAGAAAACCTAGAAATTCCATCTATTTTGATTACCCAATAAAAGGATAAGAGGGAATTTTATCACAGTGTAGCAGAACCTGAAATGCTACACTGTGATTTCATAGCTGGCAACACTTCAGTCTGGTAAAAAGGACACATAATCCAGTGGCTGGAAACCATATCCAGACAAACTCAGCCTAGGAGCCTTTCTATTTCAACAGGGAGGGTAAATAATAATTGATCCTTCACTTGCAGCTTTTGAAACATAAGTGAATGTCGCACAGAATGATATGCTATGTTTCAAACAAAAGTTTAAGCTGGAAGGAGATATCATTGCATAAGGTTATTTGAGAGATGCAGTAGATCACATAAGGCCCTTCTACACTTACTTTACAATTTTGGTATTTTTCCCAGGCCTTGGAATTCATCTGGAAGTGTGCTACTGTCCTTCTTGGCTTTTGTTCTTCCTTTCTGAGACCATAGCATGACATGGAAAAAATGCAAATATAAATTATATACACTTTGTGGTCAGGCAGGTTTTCAATCCTGAATTTGTAGACCTACATTCACTGCTGAGAGAACTGATACTTATTTTAGGGATTTTGTCCAAACACATGGAAATAGCTACTTGTATGAGTGTTTTCTACTTCAGTCGTGAAGTAAATGTAACTGTAAAGATTTCTGTGTCTTAACTACGCTATCATGTTTTACCATCGCAAAACCTTGGTTTAAGGCTACATCATCCACTAGTTTCAACTTACTCTTGAGCTGCACCACAATTATATTATAATTAGGCTTTGACTGTACTTCCCTGAACACACCTATTCTAAAAGTTGAAGGTTGTCTCTGAGATTGAGTTACTTTCTGATCTGATCACTTATGATCAGAAAGTAACCTAACCTGTTGTTATGTAGTACATAACAGATCAGTACATAACCTGATCAGCACATAACTGTTGAGTCTATGCTGCAGTAACACTGTCACATACTAAGAAGACTATATGAAGTAGTAGTTGCAGGTAACATGGAACTACAGTAATTTTACTGCAATTGCTAGGTAATTACTATGTAATTCATGTCTGATCTACAAATTAAAACGCAAGTTGCTTTGCCATTAATGTTTTAGCTGTCCCCGACAGATTTTATCTGTAAAGTAGTGGCTACTTTAGAGGTTGTCTGCCCATACATTATGAGAACATCTGTGTTCATAATTTCACATCCATTATCAATGACCATCTCCCTAAATCTTAAGTTCTTCTGTAATTAACGAAGAAAAAATTATCTTACAAAATTAATTTTTGACTCAGAGTCTTCTTTTTCCCATCTCATATTACTATCACAATTCATTCCCTTTCACTTTTCTCATACTTAACATCTTATCTTGTTTGTCATAAGTATCATTTATATATAAATCACTACAGTTCAGGCAGAAGCAGCAGGAAGAATATTTTCTGTGGGTCCCAAACTAGCCTCATGCTGACATTAGTCACCTCCCTTGAGAATTATGTTTTCTTCCCTGGCACAAAGAGAACAGCTCAGACTCAAAGTCCACTCACAGATTAGATTTTGTAAATACTTTTCTTTTTTTTTTCATTCCAAATGATCTATTTGATTATCCATTTGCTTCAGCCTGGCTTGTCTCCAGGAGTTTGTTCAGAGTAAAATACAAGACTTTCTATTTCCTTTGAATGCAGCCTTTAAACAAAGGTTTGAAAACCCCTTCAGTATGTCAGCACATGACATGGTATGGAAAAGGGCTTCCTTACAGCCCCTTTTGGGCTGGTTGAGAGCTCACACAAAGAGTCACCTGAAAGAAGTGACCCTGACTGAGCAGTGGCAGTCAGGCAAAACTCCACATGGCAGCTAGCACCAGGCAGAGGGACTCAGCCACACAGATATGAAGGGAACAGAAGGCACAAATTTTGTGACAGTAGGAAATATTCATTTCATTCTACAGCTTCCATTTGGAAATAGCCCCTGAGTAGCCCTTTTATAAGGTCACACATATGGTCCTGAGAGTGGAAGTCAGTTGCAACTGCAATACTTAAACTCAGGTTTGTCATTCAGTGAACTGCCATAGTTTCCATGATGGCACATGAAGGCCTCATCAGCTCTGCCCCTGGAGACCAGAGGGTTGTCTCAGCTGGCCACACAGGATGCATCCACTTAGGGTGAGCAAGGCACTCTCTACATGAATTAGATCTCTACTGACTGTGACAGGAACCTGGACTCACAATTAGAATCATAGAATCACAGAATGGTTTGGGTTGGAAGAGACCTTAAAGCTCATACAATTCCAAACCCCCTGCCATGGGCAGGGGCAATTTCCACTAGATTCGGTTGCTCAAAGTCCCATCCAACCTGGCCTTGAACACTGCCAGGGATGGGGCAACCACAACTTCTCTGGGCAATTTGTGCAAGTGTCTCACCACCCTCACAGTAAAGAAGTTGTTCCTAATATCCAAATCTAACCTTTTTCAGCTTAAAGCTATTACCTCTTTTCCTGTCACTACATGCCCTTGTAAAAAGTCCTTCTCCAGATTTCTTGTAGGCCCCATTTTGACACCTTAAGGCTGTTCTAAGGTCTCCCTGGACCTGATCCCTGGTTGCTTGGACAATTCCTCTGTATTCCTCCTAGGCTATATGTATTTTCTTCCACCCTCTGTAGGCTTCTTTTTTGTGTTTTAGTTTATCCAGGATCTCCTTGCTCATCCATGCAGGTCTTCTGGTGTTTTTGCCTGACTTCCTCTTCATTGGGATGCATTACTCCTGAGCCTGGAGGAGGTGATCCTTGAACATTAGACACCTGAATCTTGCTTTTCCTAATAAAGAGCTGAGGCCAGTCTTAATGCAGTTTGTCCACAGGGCCTTTAAACAAACATCATGGAAGGGCACTCTAGTAGATTCCTAAATCCAGTTCAAAATTGGTGCCGAAAGTGCTAACTAAAAAGCTATTCCATAATGCCAGCTATCTTTTTTTGCCATATTATTCAACAGTAAGCAGTATGCATAACAAAGATCCTGATTTATTTGTAGGGTTTATTCAAAATGTCAGAATAAGATACTTCTATCCATTACAAACTCTGCTTTACAATTCCATCCATTTTCATTATGTTTTTAATACTGGTCCTAATTTGCATCTTTATGCTAAAACATGAAAATAGAGCTCCTTTCCTTGAACACTCCAATTTTTCATTAACTTCAATAGAAATGTCTCATGTAAAAGGAATGCTAGATCAGAAAACATTAGCTGCAGTAAAAGCAAGCTAAATAATGGCATGCCAGAGAGGACAGTGCTCGTCAGTGCTTTACAAGGAATAACTCTTTTAAATCAGGCAATATTATGCATAAAGCGTAGCAGACACTGTGAGCTTAATTTTAGATCCTCCAACTACAGTTTTCTGTGGGTTCCATCCTAATTTCAAGAAACATTTCACAATCCCAGACAGGTAAAACAAGGGATTGAAAATGATCCCCTTGTTCCTTACAAGCCTTCAAACAAAATAGATGGCAGAAGCTGGTGTGAAGAAAAGGTCACATCTTTTAGGGCAGATACAACAATTACATTTAAGAGCAAATTTCTGGGTATTTCTGTTCTGGTTAACATGCCAAATCAAAGGGAATTGGTTCATGTGCATAGATGACACGAACAGTGATATATTGAAGACTGAACATAGCATACATCAACATATCTTATCTTTAGAAGAGACATTTCTAAATATAAGCTTTAAAACATTTATAGGGTACTCAGAACAAGTTTTCTGTTTCTATAGATGACATTCGCTGTCTTTTCTTTTTGCTTCATCCTCCACATTTGCTTCCCTCAGCTGTATGTACAAATGGCACTGTTTTCCCCCAGAACAGTCAGAAAGATTGCAAAGACATTGAATGTGACCTGGTTTCAATAATACTGAATAGATGAAAGTGACAAAACAAACCCCTAGAACAACAGAAAGACAGATCACAGTATAATTAGTGCTGAAACCAAAGGTATTTCTGTCAGTCCCAGCACAACATCACACTAGTTACTTTCTGGCTCCTTTTCTTAAAAAACCCAGTTACATTCCTTAGCTAGAAATTTGCATTTTATTCCTGATTACATTATGTATTCTCACTGAGAAATTGAATATTTAAGTACACGGATATTTAAGTATGCGAATCAAGTAACACTGCAACGTTGCCAATTCCTTTCAGTCTATTTTTCCATCAGTTCACCAGAGCTTCACACACTGCTTCCTTGCCATTAATAGGACTTATTTGCCACGTGCATCTCATGAACTCATTGTGGAAAACTGTGAGGCTTTTTGTTGTTTGTTTGTATTTACAATGTAAGAACATGCTGCTGTGCCAGCGATTTCTGTGGATGCACTGGCACTGACGCAAGTAGGAACTGCCATGACAGGACATCTCCTTCACTAGAAAGGGTGGCAAATCCATTTCGGATATTGCCAGTCAGAAAATGGATGCTAATTAACCAGGTTTAACCAAGCAGCTGATATTGGTTTTAATAAATATTTTCATACTCTTCCTATATATTGCCATGAAGAAGCTTTAAATGTGAGCTTAAAATAATAAAACGCAGGAAGACAGAAATCCCATGTGTAGAAAAATAGAGGTCTATGATTGGGACCTTCCTCTTGCAGTAGCAAACAGCAATTATTTCTATGTCATTTAATTGGTTAAAAATGCAGAACAACATAGATGGACGCAAAGCAGAGCGTGTAAGAAGAGCAAGTGACTTTTTAGATGAGACAGAGCCTGAAAAATGCCAAATGAAAGGGGAAATACAGAAATCTTCAGTGTGAAAATACTCATTACATAAAGTCTGCACAGAAAAATCAAGGTCTGGCTCAGAAACAGCCCAGCTCCCCCTGTTATCTTTACTGACATGAGGGTAAATGCCTCTAGAAATGACCCAGTGCCTGGAGCCCCCAGTTCCTAGCCAGGGAGCAGCAAATGGCTGTGCTGACACAGAGGGGTGAGCCTATGGAAATTTGTATTCTCACATTTACAAGAGGTTATTCTAAACAAGGAAGAGGAAAATTTTGGGTATCAAGTGTCCTTGACTGTCTATACTGAATTATCATTACTTGCACCATTTACTGTGTTCATATCTATAGCCTGGTGTGAAAATCTGAAGGAATGCTAAAGTCTTCAGCATAAATGGCATATTAATGTGTTGTTCAAAACCTGGATATTTTTACCAGGGAAACTGAAATATTTTTATCCAAGTGTATATCCAACTTAAATTTCTTTACAGCCCACGTTCCTCTTAAATAACCATAAAACCTTTACAGAGGCCATGCTCTAATAAGATTGCAGATTTACATTTTGATTTAAAAACAAGCAAACAAGAATCTGCACTTTCTGCTGAATGAGGAAAATATCATATTACAGATTTAGTACTCCCTTTGCTGTACCATCTGAAGCAACATTAATAATATATTGAGTAATTTGAGAGGAAAATGATCACAAAAATACATCTCCAGAAAGCACAGTGAAGTAACACACTATGGAAAGAGAATGGATCCCCAGCTACATCCATCCTCAAGTCCTTTTGACAGGACATCACAGACCTACCCTGAAAACACATGTGCTGTGAAGAGCAATCCTCTGTAAGGCAGGACATGGCCCTGTTTCAGCAAAGGTTTCATCTGTGTCTAGGCTGCTTGGAGAAACACAATACAGTGGGATTAGGCTGTTTTGTGAGTGTATGTGGAATTAGCATGGATCTTGGTGTGTGTGCACTCTTGTACATACAGTCTCAGCCCAGAGGAGTCAGCCCAGTGCTGGGGCCGTGATTCTGTGAGGCTTTTCCAGCTACCAGGGGTTTTGCAATGCTGAATTGTCCTGTAGTATTCATGCAAGCAACCTCAGCATAACCAGGAGGGAGGGGTCTGGGGTGGCTTTTGATGGGATATAATTTCCATTGGCATGTTCATTTGGCTTCTGTTTAAACCAATAAACACAACAAATATGCTGTCATAATGCTTAAATTACTAATGATATTAAACCAAGGGTAGTTGGTAATGGTCAGCTAATCAGAAGCATGTGTTTGAAGGTCAAATGGTCCTACTCCCATCTTATTTATTCTCAGCATTTAATCAAAACAAGCTCCCAAATAAGGCACAGGTGTTGGATAATTTAGGCTAATGGAAAATGAATGAACAATTTCAATACGGGAAACATATTTAAAAACCTACATGGTAATGAACAGCTTCACAAATTAAGTGGGGGCAGGAGGAAATTAAAGAGCAGAAAAGAAGAATATCAAAAATAGTGTCTTGGATCAGTTTGGGGCAAGCAAATAATTTAGGGTTCAAGAAATCTAGAGTTCTGTAAGGCTGATGTGCAGAAGAGGGAACAAGCTTGGTTAGATGGTACTTACTAGGATACACAGCAGCATGGGATTCCAGGAGAAGGCAGATGTCCAAGCATCCTGTGGAAAATAAAGTCATTTAGAAACCCTCAAGAGTTCAAAAGGGTTTCCAGTGGATCAGAGAAAGGATAGCAATACTTCACCTCTAGCAAGAAGCCGAATTGTTGTGCCTGGGATGCCTTCCACGTGTACTTCTCTGAGGCTTCTGGCAAGCACCACAGGGTGGGGTTTAATCACACAGTTTAAGCCATTTATGAAAAATAAGGATTTAATCCTCTGTTTCTCTAGCTAGTGATCAGCATTGGTAGCACTGAGAGAAAATACTCCATCTGACAGCCCTACTATAAGATGGGATAAAGCACCTCGTGGGGTTTCCCTCTTGTTCTCTTCTCTCACTTCTCAGATCATCAAGGGAGCCTAGGTGAACAACTTGTGCAAGAGGCCTAATTTTTAGATGAAAAAGTTATTTGAAATGAATCCCTCTTTCAGCTTTTTCTTTCATTTCTGGAAACTACCACTATGTCAGACTGAGATTGACAGCTTCCCCTGCTGGAAAAGCACAGTGAAGGACTGCCTTTACTGAATCACACTTGATTTGATGTTTCTTGTGTTCCTGTGTTTGAAATAATTTCCTACATGTAATTATACACTTAAGCAATATTTATGTGCTATAAAAACCATTTTCCTGTTTTCCAAAAGAGATTGGCTTGCCCTAAGAATATTTTGCCTTACTTGTGTGTTTTTGGACTAGATATTGCTATTTAGGATACAAGAAAGGAAAAGAGACTATTAATTGTGCTTTTGAATGAACTGTACAAAAAGGTCCCACATGAGGCCATATATTTAAGCATGACAAAAAAAAATGTGTACACACAGTAGTGAAGTGCAATTATATTGAGCCCACATATGTGTAATAAAAAAAAAATTGGGAATTGGCACTGCTTTAATGATGTGTCAAATATTAAAAATTTAAAAAATGAAATATGCCTTTTTTATTCAGATTCACAATAAATCTTTTGAATTTTGAACAACCTATTACCGAGACACCAGCATCTAATTCATCTGCTTCCTGACAAAAATCTGCTTCTCTTAGTGAATGTTAAGAAACCTTCAATGATATCCAAAGCCTGCAGTGCTCATACAGCTAAACCCCAACTGCAAATTACAAGTGGTTAGAGACTGCAAAATAATGGTCTCTGGCCTTTGTTAAACCCTCCATCTCAGGGTTTAACAGCACAATTCTGAAGACTGAAAGGAGTAGTCCTGCTTTAGTATGACTCACTTGATTATTTTGTGTGTGTATGTGTACGTTTCCCACTTAATAATCTGAGTGGTAGAGCATACAACCCCATGACCTCCAATAGATTTGTGAGGACATAAATGAGAACAGGGCTTAGGCTGTAATATTTGTTGTGGAAATGCCTTTGTGAATTAGCCTGCAAACAGCCACAGAGTGATAAAAACTGAACAGCTTTTAGAGCTTATTTTATAGCGCTATTTTAGTTAGTTTAGCAGGTGAAGCAGGATTTTACTCATTACAATTCTTCATTGGCCTCTTTCCTCATACAGCTGATGGAGGCTCATGGCACCCCCAGGCTGAACTGCTAGAATCCCTTGAAGACAGTTGGCAGGTCTTATAACGATGCTGCTTTGCCTAAGCAGCGAAATATCCTGCATCCTCAATGTTTGCACACAGAGCCCTTGGAATTGTGGCACCTAGAGAGGTGTGCAGCAGGAGGCAGACCCTTATGTGCACACAGTACAGCCGTTTCCTCTTGGGCTGGGATGGTGACTGACAACCTACCACAGGATTTGCTCAGCTGGCACAAGCCTCATACAAGATACAGTGCCCCCAAAACTACCAGGCCCAGCAAACACATGGGAGAGAGTGCAACCTCTTTAAGGACCCAGTAAGATGACTGGCCCCATTGGATCTGGAGCAAAATTAAGTGCAGGTGCTGGGACTCAGCCCAGGGACCTTCATCAGAGCTGGCAAGTTTAAACGTGCTTCCAGCCCCAAGCCAAGATGGTTTCATCCCAGCCCTGTGGGGAAGGGTGTGTGCTTCCTTCTCCAGCTAAATTAATATCAAGATGTTGCTTGCAGTGGGAGGCTGGTTTTCAGAAAGATGTAAGACAACCCTGTGTAGCTGGGAGAGACAGTTTTTGCAGTGAACCAAAAGGAAATTTTCTATTCCTTGTCAGCCTAGGGATTAAAAAGCATTCTATGCTGGAATGGCAGTGCTGAGGACACATTATCCTGGTACACTGACAGCAAAACCTGCTGCCATGTGGTCCACCAATCTGCTGCCACCATGCTGTTTGTCTGGGGCCTGGCATTCTGTGTAGATGCCCAGAATGTGGTCCTTGTGCATGCATGAGCTGAGAGGAGTTTTGTCCTGTACTTATGCATGCTGACTTACAAAGAAGCCATGTATAGAAAGCACTAGAGATTTGTGTTGAGGTAGGTGAAACTAGAGGTGCTAATTCAATCACTGTGCTACACTTCTGATCAAAGAAGTTATGAGAAAATCCCTTTTACAGCACAACTTAATGTGTCTGACAAGATGTTGGGTCCTCTAAGTAAGCAAATTATCAATTTTTATTTAAAACACCTTCATACCAGGCTATGCAAAGACTTACAGGAACTGAGCATCCATCTGTGAGCCTGCAAGGTCCTTAATCATAGCGCCAGCTTGATGGCCTTTGTGCAAAAGACCTGAGGAGTGATGCCACGATAACTAGTCCCTACCTGGCGTTTGGATTGAGGGTGATTTCACCAGAGTTGGCTCTAAGCCCTGAGTTTGGTCCGTCCCTTCCCCCAGTTTTACCCATTGATTAAGGGAAAAATGCCTTAAAGCTACTCCTGGGCACAGTTCAGATCACAGAGTTCCCACCTCCCTGGGGTAAGAGGGAGGTTTTTGCTTGAAATATTGCTCTCTAGACCATTAATTTTGCTTTTTGCAATTGCACAGTTTCTACTGGTAGAGGTAAAGGGACCTACTCCCAGCTTTCCTGTAATCCTGTCTTCCCCTTTCTCCAGCCTTTTTTTTCTCTGTTCATCTCTTGTCTGTGCTGTAATGAGTAGCACAGTCTCTCAAGAACTGGGAGCAGGAAGATTAAACCTTCCTCACACTGAAGTGGGCATCAAACCTCCACCTCTCAGCCCTTGACCAAGAGCTTCAGGCTACTTTGAGAAAGATGAGCTGCAGGTGGTACTACCAGTTTGGAGGAAGAAAAGCCACAGATACCACCATGACTTGTGTCAGTTCTCACATTGTCAGTCAGAATCTACATTACAAATTGCTGCATTTATTGAAATTGAAGGAGGTTTTACATAGGTCTAAAACAAAGGGAGATGGATCCTATTCATGCTGAGATACAGTGGATCTAGCTGCCAAGTTTGAAGCAGCAGACACTTCAAAAGGTACATGAAATTCCACAAAATAGAGTTAAAGGACAGATTTTTTGGACTCCTCATTACTCACCCTGGAAGTATGAGTTTTCAAGCTTCCCTTCACCCACACCAATGTTTTAAGGAATTTACTGTTCTAAATTTATCATACTTCTTGATATAAATATCTGCTGTTTTGTAACCTGAATGATTACATATTCATGATTTCCTATGGCACTGAATCCACACATCATTGTGCTCAGACTCATTCACCCAATTGAAAATGTCTGTAATACTATTTTCATCTTACATAGTACTTGTATATGTTGCCTGGTATACACAAAGTTTCTCATTGGGGGTTGAAAGCATGAAAATCCAGTAATAAATACACTTTGAAAGCCAAGATTGTTTGATATTGATAGATTTTTTTTTTAACCACAATTATAATTCTGTCAAAACTCATACCTTTTGCCAGCTTTAATTTGTCTCAGTCTGTTGATTGTGCCTTGTGGGATGCTCCTGCACTGCTCTACTGCAGTTACAGAAAGAGGAAAGATCACTTCTACCTATGGCTGTAACACACATAACCTTGCAGAAATTAATGACATGACGTGCCATCCGAAGTCATTAATGTAACATTAATGTACTCTGAGAGACGATCTATCCAGCTCCTCACGTATACCAACCCAAGTCTCAGCTATTAGCAAAAGGCGTCCTACCTTTCA
>JANRGW010000517.1:13458-25866 GCA_024733675.1 Psilopsiagon aymara | reverse complement strand
GCAGCTCTTTTAGGAGGGGGAGGTGGGTTAACAAACTGCGTGGCTGATTTACAGCTTAAACCACGACAGTTCTTTTTTGGCGCCCAACATTATGGCCAGCTCTGGCTTGCAGGCTGGTGTGCATGCCAAAGAATTTAATTAACTTCAGTAACAGTGGACTGACAGGATGGCCTCGGTGGAAACAGCTGAGGCAGAAGCTTGTCTCATACATGCACTTGTGCTTGCTTAGGCAGCCAGGAGGACTTTGGTCCTCAGATGTACTCCAGGCAGAGCTACAGCTACTTAGATCTCTCATCAGGTTTCTCATTGTTTTACTAGGCTAATCAACTGGACTGATTTCCCCCTCTCCATCAGGTCTCTGCTTCCAGCTGGTGCCACATGGGGCTACCATTTCCCTTTGCACGGGGATGTGGCACAAACCCGCTTAAAACCTGCCAGCTTTGCTTTGGCTTTCTTCTGGGAAGATGATCTGTACAGGGAGCCAGAGGAAGCAATAAGTTACAGTGTGGAGCCCACCCAGAGATGGGTTTTCAGTGCTCACTGCATTTCAGAGCTGTTTTGATGGTCTCAGGCACTCACCATATAAAGCAAGTATTCATTTTTTATTTCTCAGCCTGCACTGCTGAGGTGAGACTGCAAACTTCTGGCAGAGCTAGGGGTCAAATTCAGGTGTATGTTGTGGCAGATACAAGGCCTGCACAAGGTTGAGCCATGCCTCTGAAGTGGGATAATGCCTTTTGTCACCGGGGAGTTCTAAAGATAACTTTGCTGGTATTTATGAGGTGGTTCGTCTTCCCAGCAACTCATGCTTCAGAAGAGCACACGAGGAAGAAGCGATTATCTCCATTTCATGCAGCACAGTGCTTAGTCAAAGCAACACAGGGCTCCTGCACGGGACAGCTGGGAGAAGAAAATTGCTGAACAGCTGCCCATCAAGGAGCATCCCATGTACCAACTGAAGCAGGAGTTAAATGGGAAAACACCGTATGTGATCATGTAATTAGCAAACGTATCATAATGCCTAGGCATAAGGGAGCTAAATTAAGATATGGATGCGTAATCTAACTTGCATGTAAGATCTCCATAAGACTATATCCCTTCTATTGTTATTGGTGGATGCTCCAGGCAATAAACAATCCTGCAGTTAGATTTACTTGCTTGTGCACATGGCTGCTAAATTCAGCATTAATTAGTGGTGTCTGAGAGGAAGACAGCTGTTATCGATGAGAGTCTGTAGAAGGAATAGTTGCAGTGCCACAGCTACCTCTGTAAAAGTAGCTGGGAAATATTTAACACTAAAAAACTACGGAGTATGGGGAGGAATTCATAGTACTCTGCATGACACCTGAATAATTAGAATTGTTCTGGACAGAATAACTCTAACGTGAATGAAGGTTGCCTTCCCATATTTACCCACTATGAAGCTCAGTTTAGATAGCTGTAATTGCTTGTTTGGTAATAGCATTATGAAGCTGAATTAACAGTGTGTACGATATATCTTAATGCTCAATAAAGGTGCTCCAATATTCCAGGCTCAGGGAGAATAGTAAGTGTGAAAGATATATGTGAAAATGGAAAGACAGACACTCTCCTTTTTCATTTCCATTATGGATGGACCTGATAACAGTTACTCTGTTTCACAGTCTGCCTAGAAAGAGCTGATTTACATTTCTGCTTTGCAGCATGTGCCTTCCCTGGGTGAACACCATGAAGGGTATCATCTGGCTCACTGGTCCTTGAAGACCAGCTTCCATGCTCTGTGCCATGGCAGATCTATGGTCCACCAAAATACAGCTTTTATTAATGTGGCAAGTTAATGTGATGATAAAGGATGCTGGGAGGAGGAGGTGGGGATGCCATACACGATGAAGAATGCTGCAATGCTGCCCCACAGTCAGAGCTGATTAAATTTGTACTTCCCACAGAAGATTTAAAATGTGTACAGACTTGAGTTACCAAATAAATACAATACCTGCATCTGTATCTTTGCAGATGCTTACCAGCTGTGGGGTGGCAGACCTGGGCTGGAAGCCTAGGGTGGCCTGGGAGCCTGATGTAGATCATGCATCTACATACATCCTTCCCACCAAACCTTCTCTTATTAACCACAGACACGTCTCTGGCTTAGAGCAGCAATGTTTCATACTGCAGCCTCAGAGATGAAGCTACCAGCAGCACAGGTGGGTCCAATTTTGCCATCTGTAAGTGGAGGAGGTAATTTGTAGCCTCCAAGTGGTGCTGGGAGGTTCCACTCATTGCCATTTTGTGCTTTGCATGCAGAAGGCACTATGCAAATGCATGATACAGATATTTGCCAGAAGCTTAAGAAACTTCCCATACAGCATCTCCATGCGTGATCTCAGATTTTCTCTGCACTGGACTGGGGCAGTAAAATAGTGTCTCTATCAGACTAGACTCCTCCAGGAACCAGCATTAATGCCTCAGAAACATTTTAAAGGATTTTCATGGTTATTTTTAAGCATCTGGAATTTTTTTTGCCTTTCAATTTACTGTTCCAGTTCCCATCCTAAACACACCCTGCTTCATCCATCTAACTTCTTTTTCTACTCAAAAAGTGGGAAATGGCTTCAGAAAGTCGCACAGTTGCACTTTAAAATGTGTCGCTTTTGAAATAACATTCCCATTTAGAGGTGGATTTGTTACTGTATGCTGAAAGTATTGCTTTCTTTCACTTCATGCCTTAACCTTAAAAACACTAACGCAGGCTTTTTCTTAAATGTAGATAAGGAATAGTTTTGTGCTCTTTCTACCTTTAGGAATTCCCTCTGTAAAGAGAACAGTGTGCGGGGGTATGGACAGTGCCTAAGACGGAGAGAACTTAGCTTCTGCCATCTTGCCACATCCCCTCCATTGCCCTACCAACAAATATTACTTGCTGATTTTTAAGAGCCATACTAAATTTGAGCTGTCATGTTTATTTATGACTAAGAAGGATAATTTTCAGTCAAGCTTAATGACATATTACACGGTGATACATAAGGTCCTTTTCTCACTGAGGGAGATACAAGCAGTCCTCATCACACTTTCATAGCTCATTAATTAATGTTAGGACACCTCTGGAAGGCAAAATAGATGCATGGTGCTTCATAAAGATGTAACATATGGGGACGCAACATAATCGGTCACAGTGAGCTGGATGACTTGACTAAACGCAAGCCTGATACCCAGATCTTACCTGAAAGTTAGCTGGTACTTTGATTCACCTCCTGCACTCATCAAAAAGGCAACTGTAAATAGAGCAGAAAATAAAGCAAACACTGTATGTAAGAGACCTTTGCTTAAAGATGTTTCTTCTGGTTTGCCTGTCATGCTGAAAATGGGACTTGCTTGAGACAAAACACTTTACCCCAAATGGAAGATGAGATAAAAAAAAAAAAAACCTAAGTATTTTAATAAGGAAGCTTAACTCATAATTAAATTTCATTTAGGAAAACTTACCAAAACAAATGCATAATATTATCATTAAAGGTCACCTGATGATTTTGAATAAATCCACAAAATGTCTCAGTCGTCTCCTCATTGCTGGTCATTTTGTGCCTCCATAACTGCTAAATCTCAGCACTCCAAAATTTAAAGAATATTTTTCCCCCCACCTACCAACTTTGTGAAGTGTAGGAAATATTTATTCCACTGAAAGAAGGAACATCAGGACCATGGGTTGTTTAAGAGCATGACAAGAAGCTGTGTTAAGAAAATGAAAATCGAGCGCAGCTATTCCCCTTCCTCCTCCTATGCACTCCATGCACAGGACCAGTCCCACGCACACTGCGGAGCCTGCTGGTAGGTAGCAAGAGCTTCTCATTGTAGGGTACCTCCAACTTGAGGGCTGAACCCTCTGTTCCAATGCCCAAAGGCATGGTTGTGCCTTCCCCAGTGCCTAATAGTGGGACTGTCAGCCCTGTTGCTACCCCTTTAGGCCCCTTTGCTCATGAAATGCCAGTGAGGATTAAATTGTTCACCCACAGCCACAAGACAGCTCTGCAGCTGATCTAGCAGACATACCTACATCTTGCAATGCTCAGCAAGGCATCCTCCCCTCCTCTGCATGATTCCAGTTTGAGAAAGAAGCTCCATATGGCTAAATGTATGTATAAAATGGTAGAGATTTATGAATCTGGAATTTTATCCAGGCTGTTATGGTGATTTAGAGTTGGGTCAGAACCAAAACCTTTGATCACACACATGGATTTGGGTGGTATTTGAAATCTGGATCCACTTCTGAAGTATGCATCTGACTCATCTCTAGCTGCAGACGTAGTGTTTTATGGTTTTATTGCTAGTCCAGAGGGACATTTTCATGCATGTCTTGTAGCAGACAGAGGAGGTGGGGATCTCTATATAATTTATATTCAAGGTAATGCATACATAACTACATCTCTATTTCCTCAGCACATAGTGAGATATAAATTTAACTTTATTCATCTGCTGCACTAGGAAACAATGCAGCTCCCTTGGCAACACACCAGCCACAGAGTTAGGTAGAAGAGAGAGTCAAAGTCAGTTTCCTAACTGACTTTTTGAAGTCATAAGCTATTTGTAGCTGCAGCAGTAATGGCAACAAATAGAACGATTTAGGGACAATACTGGAAAAAACCTCCAGCACAAACCTTTATCTAAGTGAATGCTGGAGCACTTCACATGCTTTCTGAAGATGTCCAAGGAGCAGCATTTCTTGTTTTGCTTTGGTAGACGGCTGTGCTAGTGAGACTGTTGAAAGCAAATTCCCAAACTTTTGATATTCTAAAAGGTTAAGACTTCTGTTTTCAAGCCCCGTAATTTAATCACTGTGCAAGAGAAGATTGTATTAGCCTGGAAGAAAAGTCATTTATTTAGCTGGGAATAGATGACCTTGTTGAATATGATTCACTTACCTGTGGTTTTGGGCGAACAGCTCTTTTTAAACTGATCAGGAGCACAAGTTGTTTGTCTGGCTCTGGAAAAAAAAATTACTTATTTTTTGAAACAAGGCAATGGCTGCTTCTTTTTGTGGAAAATGTGAAGTCTAACAGGTGTAGGGCAGAACAAAATGAATGTGAAAGCAAGAACACATTTCCATATGCTATTCTGAGAGCTCTGATAGGGAGTGAATCTGTTTCCACATGGAAAAGCAGTGGCATACATAGCTGGTGGGATATTTCTGTTCTCCAAACAGACATGCATCTTTCCAAGGGGCTACAGCCACACTGAACCACCATTTGAATTACTGGGGCAGAACACTAGGATGTGACAGGAGCTTGGCATTCATCTCATGCAGGCAGTAGTGCCAGTGGCAGAGCTCCCTCTTGACTGCTCCCTCATCTCCATGACTCAAGGGAGGTTGCTCTGACCAGATTTGCTCCTCTTCTAATCACTGTTTTACCTTTCTGCTGTAGCATCCATGAGCAAGGTCAAATTCATGGTCTTTTTGGGTTCATTCACACATTTCTCAGCTGTGCCACAGGATCCTGACTACCAGCCACTAACTCTGAGACAGCTGACAGAGCAGGAGATGCGAATTTACAGGACCTATGTCAAATACCCTGAGATGACTTATAATCATAGAAAAGTAAGGGTCTGAAAGGATCATCTAGTTCCAACCCCCCTAACATGGGCAGGAACACCTCACACTAAACCATGCCACCCAAGGCTCTGTCCAACCCATCATTGAACACCGTCAGTGATGGAGCATTCACAGCCTCCCTGGGCAGCCCATTCCAGTGCCTCACCACCCTTACAGTAAAGAACTTCTTCCTTATATCCAATCTAAACTTTCCCTGTTTACGTTTGAGCCCCTTATCCCTTGTCCTATCACTACAGTCCCTAATGAAGAGTCCCTCCCCAGAATCCTTATAGGCCCCCTAACACTTAGGCAGACATACATGGCTGAGTCAAACTTTAAGGACCCCAGCTCCTATAGTGAAATTCATTCCTGCAGCATAGGCACACAGTTCCTTACACCATGCTCGGGCAGAGCCAGGGACGCAAGAGGACATTGCTAAGCGAGGAGCTGTCATATCCAGCCAGGAGGAAACGAAGAGAAAAGAGGGACTGCAAAGCTGACTAACTTCTCACACGGCTCTGACAGTGATTCTCAGCTGTACACCTCCTCCTGGAGCCATTTTAATCAGGTCAGTCACAGATCCATCACAGCTGTCCAAAAGGAGGCATGCCATTTGAGGTGCCATGATCTATCCAAGAAGGGGCTAACAAAAAAACCTAACCTGGAGGTCCAGATTACTCTAGAGCATTGCAAATAGCACCAGACATATTTATCCAGGCTGCTGAAGCTGACCCTTGTGCACTCCAGCAAACCAACCGATCAACCAACAGTCCCTCCATCAGTCCTTCAGAATATCTCTTAAGAGCCTCAGAGCCATGGCCTCATGAGTGTAACGTGCCTTTCAGGACTGCCTTAAAGGCTGAGAGTGCTCCTGATTAGCTTTGCCCTTTAACACTGAATGAAGTGCTGTTGGCCTTTATTGGTGGTAGATTTGATCACTCAGGAGAGCTGATGTTACAATGAAAATACCTAACTGCAGTTAGGCTTAAGCTAACTCTTCAGTGGCCGACACCAAATCAAGCTCAGAACAAACTGCAGCAATTTCCACTCTGCTATTTTTGCACCTGCTCATGAACAATGGGTAAAACAGCATTGCTAGCATGCTCTTCTCATCAGAATGGGTATACAAGCTTAGACTACTCCATCCACACAGATGACCAAATTCTGACAGCTCCACTTAATGAGAGACATGTCACCAATGCAAGACTGGAATCAGTGAGCAAAATCTGTCTTCTCTGTATCCAGCACCACCTCTGTATCCAGAAGTCTCTGCCGCACAAACTACTGGATTTACAAAGGTCAGCATGTTCTTCCAGGCCTCAAGGGTGCCATTAATAATACTGCTAAGCAAAGATGAGAGCTAGTTGTTGCTGAGAGGCATGATCCCACTTTCCCTTCTTCCTTACACTTTCCTTTTGGCAGAAGTTCGTGACTTCCTGAACTGCCTCTGGGCAGACAGGAGAGTACATGCTGAGTGCAAGAAGAGCCATCAGGATGACACTCCCAGGGACAAATAGCTATTAAATCACGTTATTACAGCATCAAATTTCACCCCCAGAAATGGCCTTGGGCCTTTTCCAGCACAAATTTCCTTTAACAAAAAGCCCTGGTGAAGTGTCTCATCTCCCCCTTTTTATCCCAGTTGCTGGATGGAGTGTACCAACTTCTGCTGCAGCAGGCAGAATAAACAGCAAGATTCAAGTGTGATATCGCTGAGGAGCACTTTTGTGTGAAGGAGTGACATTATTTATCACAGCCATTTCTCACTCTCTGTTTGCACGTCTTTTTAGCTTCCCTGCCTTATCTATGAAGGAATTCCAGAACAATCATCAGAGGATGTAATGCTGATAGCTTATCACTCAGTAACCATAAAGACATACACATTCTGATGCATACCAGGATAGAGGAAGGAAGTGATTTAGTCTTCTTGAGTGTGAATGCTGCTGCTCTACAGCTCACAGAAGCCAGCACGCATAAAAGACTTCCAAAGGCTGGTGAGTAATTCAGTGCTGACTTTTTCAGCTGAGTGGAAAACTACAAACACAGCAGCTCTGCCATATTTGTGAAATGTAAAATGAAAGGATATTGATGGCTGGTATTTGCAGCTGGGTTTGTTCTGCTATTTAGGTCCTGTTTCAAATAGGAAACGTTTAGAATAGTATATTAATGCTTACATTGGCAGTATTCACATGACAAGGCTTGGACTATAGGCATACAGCGCAATTCTGCCTCAAATTATTGTGTTTCTGGAAATGTCCCACTGGAAAAGAAACATGGCAAGGCAGAAGGTTCATGTTCAACAGTATAGACATGAATTCATCCTGGTTTTATCAATCTAGAAAATATTAACAGAAAATGTCATCAAAGCAAAAATGCAGCTATTCAGATTATCATTTTTCAGAGGATATTAGGTAAGTGTTACTCTTTCTTGCCTTAATGCCTCCCTGGAGCTCGCAAATAATCATCCAGATTTCTAGGCCTTTATACGTTAATACCTTTTGTCTTTGTTTACTATTTTTCCTCTCTCTCTCTTTAGGATGTACAGTTTCTTAGTGGACAAACTCAAACCATGCACAAATAGTCAGTGTAAGACCAAGTCTGAAAATCATATAGGCTCACAGCAGCCCTGAAACATTAACCAGCAATTGTACTCCTTTAACCAAACCTTGTGATACAGCCTATAGTGTCAAAATAAAAATGCCTTGTGTTGTGAAGGCAGAGATGTTAAAGAGGGCCAAACACCTTCATACTCCCAAAAGGAATACAGTCCTCCGTGTAGGGAATCTCCAACAGGTTTCAGTTGTATTTCTTCACCCACTGCTTCCTGACTCAGACCTCTATGTACTCATACTAAGAACATCAACTCAAGATCTTTTCTGGAAAGTTGAGATCAGCAATCTGGAAAGCAGTTCACCTTGACTTTAATTGAATTTATGTTTACATCATTTCACATGAAAACTTGATTGTGTATTTCTTTTTTTCAACTCTGAAGACTGCAGAAGTCTTGGAAGTAAAGCATTGTATTACACTGCAGAATGAGACTTGCTGTTTTCACAGTAAATGAGCATGATGAATTGATTCCTGTGACTGTGGAGCCAGCTCACAGACACACCATATCTTCTTGATAAAGGGTTTGTTAATACTTTTTGCAAGGCAGAAGCTTGGTCATTAACCATAAGCTTGATGCTTTACATAGCCTTTTAGTTTTACATCAGGACAAAAACATCAGAGGGGGTCAATTCTATCCACTAAGGAACATTAAAACTGGCATTACAGTGATGGTTTCTTCAATCACTGGTCATTACAGCTATATTTCAACACAATCACTCTGAAGTGCAATGTAACTGTTCATTAGGAAGAAATAAACAAAGCTGTATCTTCAAACTGTGGCATACTTCCTTGCAGCACAACCCCAATAACTCCCATAGGCTCTGGCTTGAACCCTCAGTAAAATTCCATCTCTTGCATAACTCTATCAATGAGCTCTATGAGCTCTATGCTATGTTGTTATGAGTGTTGGACACACCAGAAGTTCCCTCATCCCTTTTTTTTGTTTTTTTCTTAAAGTGAGTATGGGATTAATGTGGCCAAATACTTGATGTAGGTTTATATTCTTCCATGTGGAACTGGAGCTTCATTTTTAACACAACCTGCGACTATTGCACATGGCTCAACACAGGCTGACACAGTTCAACAAACAACCTCTGTGTAAAATTCACAATTTAAATGTTCAGAATGAAAGGCAGCATGTAAGCCCATGAAGCATGCCAGCCGCCCTTTAAGGTGTGGTTTTTTCTTTATCCTCTTAAATACACTGAATCTACCTGTCCTTTTCTTAGAAAAAATTATCTCCTTGCCAGACTGTTGCAAAATTATACGACTCGAGAAGGAATGAAAGAAGTGGAATTTCTGAACATGCAAGACTTCCAAGAAACCAGCTGAAAGTAGCACAAAATCTGTCAGGTTACAAATATTTAATCTACTTATGATACTGTTGTGTTAGAGGCAAGTACTTATTTACTGCTTCCATGATACTACAACAAAAACATACAGCCTACCTGAACCAACACATTTTACTTTAAGTGGAGACAGCATTCTAAGAAGTGTCTGCAGGCAGATTTAAACCTCAAACCATTGCAAGCGCAAAGTAAGATTGTCACCCGCTGCTGCTGCTGCTGCTGCTTTGGAGACTGCTCCTGGAGGAACTGCCTGCTGCCATCTATTGATGCGCTGGAGGAAGGCACTGGACCAGCAAGTACCCACTCAGGTGTTTCAGTGAACATTTTCCTTGCTTGGGCTAGAAATTCCATAGATCTGAGATATGGTACTCAGACAGGAATCCCTACTCGGTGGCTTAAGAGCACCAGAATTATTGAAAATAGCTCAACCCAACAGTTCACTGCAGAGAAACCTTTAACTATCTAGCCCAGCACAGCAGGGTTGGGTGATCAGCATGACGAAAAGCAGAGTTCACCCTCACAGGGCTGACCTCCAGATCCATAAACACCATGAATATCCTTATTGCATGCACTTTCCCTTCCACTGGAATGGGAAGGATTAATATATTGGCCTTTGAGGGGCCCACCTGATGGAGAGGTCATGGTATCTATTCACTGCAGCTCCAACAAGGAATTGTGTGAATTTGTGATTGCCACCTTCATCCAGCACACACAGCACTGGGGCCACTTGGCCTCAGTAAAGGTAGCAGCCTTCTAGCCTATGCTGGTGACACATAAAGATGAAAGGAGTATCTCATGGGAGCAATAACCTCCCATGACATCTGCTCTGTGTGACACTGCTGCAGGTGCAATCACTACAGGGCAAAACTTCGCTGTTAGAAGAAAGCAGGGTGATGGTGAGGTAAGCCTTCCTAAAAGGCAATTGCCTCTCTCACTGTGGTTCAGAAACAGTTTTCTTCCAAGTAAAAGGAGAATTTAGGATCTGTTGACACTTCAGTTCTAAGCAGCTCAGCATCCTTTAAGTGATCTACCCAGAGGCAATGCCCAGACTGCCAGTTACCTGTGATCCAAGCCAGTCCCTTCCTGCTTATGCTGTACACTGGGAGAGCACAAAAGGGTCATCACACTCACCAACTACATGCTGCAAAAATCACAAGGGTTATAAATGAAGAAGCAAAAGCATCCTTTGGAATGTTTTAATCATGGATGGTACCTGGAAGGTCAGGAACCTTTGGGGTGAGCACAAATGGTGGGGACTTACTGGAGGCAAGTGACTGCTGCTTTGCAAGCACAGAGCACACCAAGGAGATTTATCTGAGTTTCTTCAGTGCTAGACAGCAAAAGGATGGGAAGGTTTCAGTGTGTGAACAGAGGCTAGAAAAATTATTGCAGAGCATTGTAATGAAAGAGGCAAGTTTTAAATAGGAATCTTTACTCATGATCTGATCCTAGTTAACCCTGGTAAAAAAGACAGGAATATCTATGACTTAGTCCCTGTAGATAACAATAGGTTAGAAAGGAAGAAGACAGGCAACCAAAGAGCTGTGATCCCATTGGAATGGATATTTTACTTACTATTGGCATCCTGCTGATTCACTGCTTCCATGATTTTCTTAGAACGAAAGAGCTCTCCTCCTTCCTTTCCCCCTCATTCAGTTTGATACTGCTTTTACGTGCAGATTCAGACCCTGAATGCAAAGAAGTACTGATCCCTGAGGTCCCCAGTGGAGATAACAAGTCCTGAGTGGGAGCGGAGAGAGGACGTGGACTCACTTCTATTTTGTTCTGTAATGTTTTAATAACCTCCTCATTTTTTTTGAAGTGACAACTAGCATTTCCTCTGGCTACTGACGGAATAGTTTTCATGTATGCTTTTATATAGCTCACACAGGATAGAGGGGCAGCAGCAAATGGCTGCTCTCTGTCTCTGTCTTTCATGTTATTTTATTAAATAATCACAAGGAAATTTTCAACTTGCTGAAGGCTGGGTTTCATCTTTTGAGGTACATATCATATATGGCAATAACAGAACATTCACAACTCTTGATTTTTGGGCCCACGGATAGACTGTAAGAAAGGAGCAACTGAAACTATCAAACAACAGCTAAAAACCTGCACCCTTTTATTTGACAGGGAGACCTAGATTTCATGTACACACTCTTTTTTACTTCATGCTTCACCTATTTCTATTAGATTGCCTTTGGTATGTGAACGCAGAGAAAACAGGCTGGCAATCTGTCTGAAGAGACAAATAAACCTGACAGGTTACCTAAGGAGAGCCCTGTAGATTTTAAGTGTCTTCAAGTTTAGGCTCAGCAAAAAAAATTTGCTTTACAGATTTATTTCTTGAAGGATGAATTTTGAATTATGGAACTAAACAAGGTTTTCTTCCTGTGATTTAGGACTAATTGTTCAAACATCTCACTCCATAATTTAGCTTTGTTACCTGCTATTTTGTGCACTCACTGACCATTTATTTTGCATTTCATTTCAGATTATTGTGTTCTGTTGATCTCTGCTCAGTATGCCCCTTGCCTCCATGCAGAGGTACTGCACTGATGGCTCCTTTGATTAGTGTTACATATGGTTTGAAGAACTGTAAAGGAAAAACTGACAGAGAGTCAATCTACAACATGTACTACTTACCAACACTTTCAAGAGCATGACAGTGAAAAATATGGCTTTTATCTCTCCTGTTTTGTTGATTTAGGTGGTTTCAGCTTATTGTTTGAACAGCACCTACAAAAGTCCACCATAATAATTTGGTAACCTTTTTATTTCAAGGTGTCCTGGGTTCAGCAGTAGCAGTCACTTTTCTCCTTCTTGGTAGTTGGTGCAGCACTGTGTTTTTGACTTGTGGCCTGGGAACAGCACTGATAACACCAATGT
>JANRGW010000517.1:0-13358 GCA_024733675.1 Psilopsiagon aymara | reverse complement strand
CTTATCTCAACCTGTGGGAGTCGCATTCTTTCGATTCTCCTTCCCATCCCTCCAGGAGCAGAGGGAAGAAAAAGGGGCAAGTGAGTGAACAAACTGCGTGGCTGATTTATGGCTTAAACCACGACACAAGGGTGAAAGAACAGTCATATAACTCCTAAATTGCATTGGCGCGTTTAAAGACATTACAAATACTTAGAAAAGTTAGACGTTAAATTTCAATTTGATGTTTCTCTTTTATACGCTTTTGTGAATATTTATGAATCTCAGTTTCATAATATAACATTTTTATAGTGACTCATTGAGAAAGCTGAATGGCTTATTCACTGCTAAATGTAAATAAACTTTTAGGACTCCCAGCAGAAGCAGTTTTGGGTCCTTCAGCTCATATATAGTCTTTGTCAATCTTTCTTTTCTTGGCAAGTACGCACAGCATTCAGAGGCAGCAACATTTCATTTTTTGCAGACCTGCAACAGAGACAGAGATGTGGAATAGTAAATAGCACACAATAAGGTTATTCCAGGCCCTTGGTAATCTGATCATGTTCTCTACTGCTCTATCTATTCACTTGTGAGGTTAGGGCATATTGTGTCTGCAGGTGGATCAGCAAGGACACTTACACATAGAACAACCTTTAGCAGAGGACCATACCTGTAAAATGCTCTCTACAGTTTCCTGCATGTATATTACAGAGTATGTATGTGCATCTACACTACAGGGTATTAGTTGGACACACAAGGTAAAAGGGGACACAAATGTTATGCCAGCAGATTTTATAAATGCACCTTGCAAACAAAATTCTAGTGTAAACAGAATATGAAAGTGACTTAAAACTCAAAGGTCCAGCCCAAAGACCTTACTAATGGGTTAAGAGACTTCAGCATGGTTATGTCATGTTCAAAACCAGAAAAAATAAACAAGCTGTGGGTAAAACATTGCCTGGGACAAGGAAAACTGGAAACAAACTCTTACAATTTCTCTAATCATAATGACTTAGCACCTTCCACTAGCAACTCCTTCCAGCTCCACCCCTCACTTCCTCCTAGGCTGAACTTCACTCCTGATTTTCACTACCTCCTCTCCGTGAGCAGCACAGGGGGATAAGGAATGGGTGGTGTGGTCAGTTCACCAGATGCTGTCTCTGCTGCTCCTTCCTCCTCAGTGCAGGACTCCTCACACTCTTCTGCTGCTCCAACTTGAGTCCTTCCCACAGCAGACAGTCATCCATGAACTTCTCTAACATGAGTGCTTCCCACAAGCTGCAGTTCTCCACACACTGCTCCAGCGTGGATCCCGTCTGTGGGGTGCAGCCTTTCAGGAATTGAAGGACCCAGGACACACGTCCTTGGTGTCTGTGGAGTTGTTGCTGTCACATATTGTCACTCCTTTCTTCCAGCTACAGTTGTACAGTTTTTTTCCTCTTCTTAAACATGTTATTCCAGAGGCACTATAACCATTGATGATGACCAGCAGCAGGTCTGTCTTGGACCCAGCTGGCATTGGTGCTATCCAGCATGAAGGAAGCTTCTAACAGCTCCCCCTTACTCAAACCCAATTGCCACACAAACACAGTACAAGTACACAGAAGAGGGTTTTATGAATAGTGTTTTAAAAACATGAGTTAGAACCTGTGAATGACCAGGAAAAGTAAACCAGCAGTATCATGTTTACCTGCTAACCTGGAGCAGAGACAATAGGTAAACTTAGATTAATAAATTCAAAATACAGGTAACCTGTCTCTGTGTATGAAAGTTAACAGAAAACTGATTTCTTCCCCAAAAGAAGCAGCACTTTTTGTAAGCATTGGCACACACATTCTGTGCAGTTTGAGCAGAATGATTATGGCACTTCCACTACCCTGCTCATCACCAGTCTGTCACCCTTCCTTTAGAGTGAACTGCCAAAAAACCCCAAAAAACGGAGGCTCAACAAATTAAACCACTACAGGAATTTGATAACTTTCATATTGCAGACACTTTCTCGGCCTGCTATAAACAGGGATGTTTGGTTCCTTCAAGCAAATGCATTTTTGCTTATACCCACAGCCTCTGTTTTCATTTTAACACAACAAACACCCACCTTCATTCTTTTGGAAAAAATGTTACTGCTTTGATGCAGATTCCATGGAAAATTTCAGCCTACTTCAAGGATCATTCTGTCCCACCTCTGATCCCAGATGATGGTGTGAAACCCAAGTCTTCCTACCTCAAACAATGGTAGGCAGCTTGACTTAGAAAAGTCTTATGCTTCCTATTCTCTCCACTTATTTCTGAGCTTAAAATTGAAGGAGATGAAGTAAACCAGGGGTCTACTGTACAGAAGAATAAATTTCAGAAAGTATTCCAGCTGAAAAAAATACATTAAAAGTGTTGTGGGTAAACCCTATCTACTGAGTATCACGGAGCTATAGCTGTGTGATTTGTAACAATATTGTTGTTAAAGCAAGGACTTATTGCTAAAACCCTGATATGCATAAACCCCAGCACCTTCCACTCAAATCATACTGTCTCGACCACTCTGTCCTTGCCTCTGTCATGCATTAGTCTCAAGAAGCACATCTCCTCTCTGACTTCAGAAGTAGCTGCCTGTTCATTCAGAGACCTTTAGGAACTTTTCCCTTTCCACAGGGCTTGCAATTGCCATCAGGCAAGACTGCGTAAACTGCTCTGCCCCCAGGTGTCTCTGCTGCTAATCACACAGCATTATTCATGACGTTGACCTCAATAGAATAATTTCTCTTTAAAATAAAGCAGTGGAAAGCATCCCACACCATTCCTCACTAGGCCTACTTCAAATCTGTTTGCAGATATCCATTTTGTCTTTTTTGGTCCATATATATGTATCCACAGGTCCAGTTATCTGTCTGCTGAGATGATTCTGTCAAGTGCTGCTCATCCTCCTGTCTGTTTTTGAGAGCAAACAAAACCTCAAAAACTCACTTCTTCTCTCCCTCAAAAAAGGTAGAATGGAAAGCAATTGAATGGATAAACCATTATATGTCAACAAAGGATTAGAGGCATTACATTTTTATTTTCAGAAGATAAAATGCTGTGACTTACTGGAAATTTCTTATTCTGAAGTAATTACTAAGCTGTAATTTTTTTTCACTACTTCAGACAGGATGAAAAATAGTTCATGTAAAACATGAAAAATAGAGATTATTGTACAATGAAAGAGGAGACTTTGAATAGAATCATCTTTAGATTTAATCATTCAAAGCAGGATTAATAATATGCCATTGGCTGCTGAAACTAACTGAATAACAAATGGTAATTAGCAAGCAATCCTTCAGTATTATTCATCAATAACAACTCCATTTTGTGAGGTCCCTATGTACTTTTTGTCTGATACTGAAAAAACTCAATGTTCAAAAAAAATCTATTGAATTAAAGGTTTGGTCAAATTCCAATAAAAAGCTATGCCAAGGACTTCACTAAGAACTGGACTGGATCACCTTCGTGCAGGAAGCACTTGAGCCAGTGTAGGAATATTGTTTTACTTGTTACAGCTATTGACTGGGAAAGTAATTGGTGCCAAGAGCAACTAACACCTTACATAGATGATGTATACATGAAGTGCAGTAGAAACTTAGGTTTAGATACAAGGGTTTGGTGAAGAAAAAAATGCAGTGGTGAGTAAAAAAAAAAAACCCAAAAACTTCAAAACCCCAAACAACAAATATTTCATGAGATACAATTCATTGTTTAATACACTTCTTATCAACTATGTTATAGCCCATTTTATAAAATTCTTTCAATATCTCTGTTTCATAAGAGGCTATTCGCCAGCGTCATCTGAAAATATATTCTAAGACAAAATATCTTCTCAGTTATTCACAGACTATCTCCAGTAAGAAATATCTCTTACAACCTATTGCTTTTTCATGATGGAGGAAGGAGCTGGCAATAAATACTGTCAGAATGAGATCATCTGTCCTTTTAAATCCAAATTTACAGTTCACTGTCTGAGTGTAGATATAACTAAAGACAGAGCAGGTGCAAATGCAGCAACACCCCTGTCTTATAAGGAGAAAGCTAAAATGCTTGTAAATTTTTACTCAAGAATCTCATAGTTCATCAGCTTCTATTTAGTCATGGTGCCAATGTAACACAGATCCTCAGAGCAGACTGGGATCTCCAGCAGTGTCTAAGAAGGATGTTCAGTCACCATGACAGTGCCATCCTTCACCCACCCATGGTGACTGCCAGCAAGACAGCAACTCATCTAACACAGGCCAGACAGCCAGCAATTGCAGTGACTTTATTGAAAAATACTGGTTTTGATGGGAATTTGGGTTCTGTAGTGTGGCCTCTAGCTCAAGTCAAGATAAATGCTGCGGAAAATCATACAAACACATAAGGCCCTACCAATCTGCATTTATTAAAGTTTTCCTGACAGCCTGGAGCCGTAACCGCCTCTGAGGCTCCTCTTCCTGCTCCCTGCAAGAAAGTTGTCAGCTCTGATCCAGACCCTTCACTTTTGAACTTTTCCCCACCAGCTGCTTTTCTCTCCGGACAAATATGGGCTGGGTATTCCCTGCTTGCTCCCAGAGCTGGGGAACTTTCCTTACCAGGAAAGTGGAGGAGTGTCTGGTGTCACACACCACTGAATACCATGGATCAGGTAAGCACTACAGATTCTGACACAACTCATATCCTACCTAGCCTATCACTAAAAGTTTCCCATCACATTCTTCTAAAGATAATGGAAGCATCCTGGGTTCAATTCACCTCTCAGAATACAGGCATCTAACATCCTAGGCTGTCCAAACCCACCCCTAGCTGCCTCTCCATTAAGATGCAAAACTTCCAGAGGTCCTATATCACATTCTGGGGGATTAATCTTGAGCAGAAGCGGGTTCACTCTCTGGAACCTGCTGTCTATCATTCTATGAGCACTGCTTATCACTCAGCTGTGCAGCGCACTGTGGGAGGTGGGGCAGGCAGGAAAAGTTCAATGCCAGTATCAGCAATAATCTGGTTTTACAAAAATGCAGCTCACAGAGCCAACTGCACCTCAGTAAATATGTTCTTCCTAGCAGGGCCACTCTGGGTTTTATTTAAGTAAGGGTTACTCCTATGAGAACTGTACTGAACAGAAGCACAAGTTACATGAAGGAAGCAGATTTATCCCCAAAAGTCTAAATCCTGGAACAGATGGGTTGGCCATGCTTGCGTTCATGGAACTGGCTCTCCTCTCCGAGCCTGCATGACGTTCATCAGAACAAGGCGTGTGCTGGTGAATGTCATACAGTCTTGGAGAAGGGAGCCAGTTCCAAAAATGCAAGCATGCCTAATACTGGATGGGTTCTAATCCTTAAATGTGCTCATGACTTTTCAGGCTGACTCAGTGTAGATGTAAAAATACATGAATTTGCCAGACTGAAACCCTCCCACGTCACTCCAGATTCAAGAAAGAACACGAATAGAAAGGATGGGATGACATTTAGGCTCTGAAGGACGTTATTGGGCTGTGTTACACCCAGGTGGGGAGGTGTGGGTGTGGTGCTAGGTGCAATATTATTACTCAGAGAAAGAAAAAATAAGACTGTTGGGGTTTTCATTGTTTAGCAAAGGTACAGGCAGACTATCACAGGCCATCAAGTTAACTGCAAACAACTAAGTTACTGTGGTCTGACAAGCTGACTCATCATCCTAAGGATTTTAAACAACCATCTGTATGCTTCTGACTCATTGCAACTGAGGAATAAATCCTATATGTTTACCTTATCTTAAGATGTTTTGCTTTACTGTGGCACCAAGGTAGGAGTGTATACACAGTCCAGGTTAAGGCAATTCAGCTTTCCAGCAGCAGATTGATCATTTATTCAGCACTTACTACTTTCAGACATTCAACACAGCCTACCAGGAAAAGTTCATCAAGTATTCTGGTCCCTATGCATTTTGTTTTCATTTTATGCTCTGAAAATCCCTCTTTAAATCAAAGATATCCCCTAAGCCTCAGACTCCTAGCTGTAGTTCCAAGCAAAGCTGTTCAATTTGCAGAGAGAGGTTGAGCTTCTACACTATTTCCCATTGAATATTTTGCTGGCAAGATTTTGACTGCTGTTTGTAAATCCTCACAAGCTTAATTAGTTTGAGTCAAGCCTAGATTTCTTTGGTTCAGTGAATGTTCTTGAAAAAGAAGCAATCCTAGTGAACTGTGGAATTATATGGCACAGCTCCCTCTAGAAATAGATTAAAATTCCATAACCGGAGTAGGGTTACTTGACGTTTTTTAAATAGCCAGATTCAGAGGGGGGTGTTAAAATTTTCTTGGTAGAAAACACCTCAGAAACATAGAAGCTGACTACAGAGTTAGATTTTCACATTCTACATTACCAAAAGTTCAAAGTTTAGACTCTATTTTTGTTTCCAGAACAGTTATTTTCACTGCATTCTTCCTAAAAAAAAATAAAATAATATGATCAGCATTAAAACCAAAGCCAAGACACAGAGAAATACTTTGTTTCCAGGTAAAAGTACATTTTCCTTCCAAAATAAACATTCACTCAGGCACAAAGAAAAGACATTACTGGCTTCTTGGACAAAATGTGCAGCCTTAGGCTATTGTGTCTTTTTGTTCCATTATGTCTGCAGCTAAGCTTAAATTGACCAGTGATAAAAACACACTTTTTATTTTATGATCAAGCCAAAGTATTTGTCTACATAAGTGGATAAAAAATACTTGCCTAATGCAGTTGAAGATGTATTTGGTAGTTCTGGATTGCTTGAATATGATTGATTTTCCTGTTTTATCCTTATCTTCCTCAATAAAATAGTAATGCGGATATATATCAGCATAATTCATGTCAAGGCTCTAAAGAGTTCTATAATGTTTCCCCTGAAGTCAGCACATACTTTGCCAGATCAGCTGTTTGATGTTTTTATGTATAGTTGAAGGATTCCTTTGCCTTGATGCTAGCACCTATTCAACAGGCTTGTTTCACTTTGGCAGGTGTCTAATTCTGTTAGAGACCAAAACCAAAGAACAATCCCCAAATTTTACAGTGCAGGAAAAATATGGAATGGGAAAAATCAGATTAAGAAGTAGCTACGTAACAAATAATAAAATGACATATCATAAAATGAGCTATCTTTTTGATTTTTTTAAAATGTATAACTGCTGGGGATTTTTTGCCCTTTATCAAAAGAAAAGCCTATCTTTATCAAAGAAAAGCCTAGCTTCTGGAGGTGCCCAGGAAAAACAATGATACATAGCATAGGAAATGTGTATTTTGTGGGCAGAAGGGCCTCACAGCCAGAGGGGACCATGCATGGTAGAACATGAGACCTCCACCTCCTAAAGCCAGCAAAGGGCAGTCAAAGTCCTGTGGCTCTCATTCTCCAAGGGATTTGGTGAGCAGTTTGAAATTATTGCCCACCCTGAAAGTGCAAGGCACCTAACTAGCAGGCTAGGATTCGGTCTGCGCTTGAACCACTGGCTTCCTTCAGGGGTTTACCAGAAAGAGAGCTAAACGAGAGCACCTAAGCACATGAGAGCCCACTGTCATGGAGCTTAGAGCAGAAGCAGCCCATTTCATCCATGAATGGTTGGAGAGAAGGTCCATGCCACAGCTGCTGTCCAAGGTCCCTTTATGTCTCACAGTTGTTTGTAAAAAGTAGGTAAAACACATTCCTCAAGTAACACGATGAATGAGCATATGGTAATCCATCTATAAGCAACACTTCCTTAATTCAAACATGCCCAGCTTGCGGAACACAACCACAGGCAGGATTTGCAAAGATCCTCTTTTCCTCAGAGGTGACAGGGTAAAAAGCAATTTTGAAACTTCTGTGCAAAGCTCAGGATGAAGAATAGGTTGAGAGCCACAACACTGACATAAAAAGAGCCCATCAGGTATATCACAAGGTCTGTTTTCTTTTTGCATTTTTGCATTAATAGCTTTAGGATTTAGGGGTTTTGTGCTTTCTTCTGAAAGATAGAAGCTGTCTTTAGAGATGATGAAGATAAAAAATAATTTCCTTGAGCACAGGCTGTCACAAGAAGGTACTCAGGACAAAGACTAAATATTATGGGTCTTAACACAAAATCTGAAGGAAATGTCAAAACTGCATCACTTTCTGGAAGGCCCCTCTTGCCTGAGGGAGCCTGATGGAACAGTTGTTTGTGCTTTTGCTCCTGCCACTTCTTTTGCTAACACCTTTCTCCCAAGGACAGTGTCTGGATTTAATAAACATCAGAATGGCTTCAGCAGAGTACAGTCTATCCTGAGCTGCAGATGACTGCTCCAGCATTTCAGGCAGGACCTTGAACCACCCACATCTCTCCCTCAGTGGCTAATCCTCCACAGACTGAGGCACCCACCTGGAACAGTCCTTGGGAATCCTTGTCCATATTGCAGACTTCTGGTAGAGTCACTGCTTAATATTAGGAAGGAGACATTAATATTCTGTCCTTTGTTTTTCAGAGCTGTCGCTTCTACTATGGTGCCTGTAGGGGCTACTTCTCAGCATAATATATGAGAAGGCTACACAGTACCCTTGAAATTTCCTCTTAGTGGCAGAAGGGACCCTGCTGGGGGAAAGCAGAGACAGCAGGCTGCCAGGACCAGCAGGCTGCCAGCAATTCGAGATCCTCCTGTCCATGCAAGTCCAATATCTGAGCATAATCTCTTTTGCCAGGCACTAACTAATCAGCCCGGCCTGAGCCATACCAAGATATTTTGGTATTTGAGCTCATCCACACCCTCCTCAAGCTCTTTCCAGCTATTGCTACAGCCTCTCTGCCCCTCGGTCTGAAGAGCAGCAACACCCAAGCAGTCAGGCAAGGAGCGTCCTTTTCCCACGAGCACTGGATGTTGCCTTTCCCATGCTGTCTGGGGTTTTGTGTCCAGATCTCTTCAGATTAAATGGTTCCTGCTATGCAGCATCCATTCCCTCATGGTGAAACATGAACTGGTGTCTAGAAAGGGGAACACAGTAGTTTGATTTATTGTGAAAAAGAGGAAAAAGGTGTTCTGATGGAGACATGCTAACACTGTTCCTCCAGAAGGTGAGGCCCATGACAGGCAATTTTTTTTCATGGACTTTAGAATTTGTTCAGTTAAATTACTATTATCATTTTTTTTGATGATTTTTTGCCCTGATTTACTGTCCCTCTCTCATACACTGCATTTTCCTCATGTTCACTGCTTCTCTTCATATGTCCCATATGTGGCTGACAGGCAATGTGCATTCACAAGCACATGCTTAGGGAGCTTCCCAGTGTTATGACTCCAGGTAAACAAATCCAAATATATATGTTTACTTCCTGGTTGGACAATCAGGATCCTTACCCACTCCCAGGCATGCACCTTCTTCTACTGTAACACCTTACATGCAATTAGTAGCTTTTACAACCCTATAATATGTGAAGATCTGTATGTGCTAGATCATATGAAACCCACTATCTGTTGTCGTAACACAGCTTTTTGTAGGGTATTTTAAGGAATTACAAGAAACTGTTAATCTGTTTGGTTAAGGACACCTTTTGCAACATGCCTTTAAATGGCCCACTGGAACAAAAATATGAATATTCAGTTTACAAAGACGAAGGCTCTTTGAGGTCTGTGTTATATTTATTGCAATGGCTAAAACCAATAGGAGATGAGATGCTTTCAAAAAATTCAGTAGAGAAACTAAGTTTAGCTGCCTCTTCTTTCCTAAAGCAGTAATCTGATAGACTTTCCCCTACTTACAGACAGAATTTAGACTACCAGCGAGGTCTACAGATGGTAAAGCTCAGAAACCAGTTAAATTATGGTTTTGGGAGCTGAGCTAAAACACAGATCTGTTTAATGAGCTTGAAGAATGCTTTGTATTTGTTCAGAGAAACCTCCTCTTCCTCTATGAAGAATTCTTAACTGCCCTGGCAGACTGATCCCTACCCCTGACCCAGACTGGGCTGGATAGTTTAAAACATGCAGATTTCTCCCCTGTTTACACACCCATGCATCAGAGCAGGTGAAGTCTGATGGTGAGACTTCCTGTGGGCTGCCCTGCAATGGCACTGTTGTTTCACCAGTTGTGTGATTGTTCTTGGGGATGGACCTCATAACCCATCTCCAACTGCCACTCTTGAATATAAAAAAAAACTCACAAGACTTTGCTTTAAGTGTGTAACAGGACCCAGTGCTTCCTCCATTAATCTTACTCTTCTTCACTTGCTTCTTTTTCATGGGACCTCTTGTTTTCCTTTCCTGCTTTTAATCTGCCACTAACCTTTTGCCTTGTTAATTGATTACTCCTTTTTCATCTCTCTTTTCTTTCTTGCTTACCTCCTCTTTGACAGAAGGTGACATGTTGCTCATGCTGGGAGCATCTACCAGATGACTGTGAAAATAAGCTCTGGCCTGCAGACCGCTGGAGGAAATGGCAGATGCCCCTTCCAAAGTGACTGTCACACAAGTGCCAAAAAATAGAGAGATGAAAATCAAGCCATTTTCAGGCAGAAAGGTATCATCTTACCAGGACCTGAACAGCTAACAGGAGCTTTTGTGGGGCAGAAGTAAATGGCTTCCTGCTCAGGCTGTTTCTCTAGTTTGGTAGCTTCCCTGCAGCAGCCTTCCCAGCTACATTTTGCCTTGACAGATTGAAGATTTTGCTCTAAGATGGCATTGCATAAATAACTACTAATACATTGCTATTTTCATGAGCAGATTTCTGAAATGCTTTACCAAGATCAGTAGCACCCTCCCTGCTCCACAGAGAAACTGACACATAGCACAGTGCAGTGATCACCTCCATGTCACACTACAAAGCAAATGCAGAGCCCATATCTCACATGTTCCCAGTCAGAGCTCCCCAATAATTATGATTATGATATTTGTTTTTTTCAATTCTCTTTTACAGAAGCACCCTTCAAATACTGTGTGATCTAACTACACATCAACTCATAGTCTAAATGGTCACAGGGTCATATGACAGCTACAGGGCACTCTCTTTCTGAAAGTGCCAAAACAACAATTTTGCTTCCAACCGCTGTTCTCCTTTCGTGTTAATAACATCAGTGATTGAGAAGTATGAAGGTTCAAAGTCAAGACCTCAGATCCATTTGCATTTCCATGCACCTTCCATCAGTAAGGGCTGTTTTGACACACCTGACTGGAATGACGACTAGATTGTTTTGGCTTCAAATGGCTGCCTTGATAGTATGAGGAGCTTAAGACTGATTAGAAGTTAAGCAGAATACTCTAAAGCCACTAAAATTGCCAACAATTAGAGATGCTTTTAGCCTCAAAGCTTACACATATTTTTGGTCCAGTAAGTGGTATAACATTCCCTACTTTGTTTACAAGGTCTTTATATTAATATTGGATGGATTTAATACTGTGTTAAATGTATAGCTGAAAGCTATGGAACAACAAACAGTTAACAGGGAAATAAGACCAGTTCTGAGAGCCCTTCCCCTTTTAGAAAGTTTGCTATGGTAGCTATTTTATGCCTTATAACTATAAAGGAGAATATGAATAAGAGTGAATTAATCTTTCGTATACTCCAACCCCATAAAGTATCATTCTGCTCATCTCGTTTGACGTCCTTTGTTTGAAAACAAAACAAAAATAGTAACAAAACTCCCAGGCCTTAAAATTTCATCAAGATGTTGCTAAATCAAATCCATAACTTCAACACACTAGAGCCAAGATGAAAAATAAATTCTGCCAAGTCTGCATTTTACAACAGATAAGATGCGGTGAAGAATTTTTTTCTTGGTAGAAATTGTCTTTAAAAGGTTTGTAATAGCAACACCCTGCCATTTTTCCTACACAAACAGCCTTTTCTTTGGCCTATCAGAAAGGAAAAGTTGCTGTGTTACAGCACAGCCTTACCATCTTTCACTATCTCAGGACTCCTCTCTGACACAGCAATATCTGCAAATCCTTTTGGGCAACTCTCTGCTTGTCTGAGCAGTAGAAAAAGCTGCATGAAAACGCCAAATCTCTTCCTTCAGTCTGGTGAAAGTTTTCCATATACCAATATCAGCCTCATCAGACTAGTGAAGACACATTATAGATATAGTCTGCTACTGGGAAAAGTTGGACCTGTATATCATGGCTGTGTCTCTCAAGTGATTAGGTCAGTTACATCTTCCAGGCCCTACTGGTTCCTCACCTCCATGAGTCTGCAGCTCACTGAGCTGCACCAGCTGAAGTGAGGGAGAAGGCTCTCTAAGCCAGGTCTTGCTGAAACAAAACCTAAATAGTTTGAACAATATAGTTAGATTTTGTTTTGCTGCAAAGTCAATTTAGAAGACTTTTTCTTTCCCTGTCCCTCCTTTCTGGACTCCAAATATTTTCTTCTCTTCTCCAATGTTACGATGAGGCAACTGTTTAGCACGTCATGCTCTAAACCATACCAGCAGAATGATCCAGATTAAAAATGGATCCAAATAAAAAATACACCACAAATCAAAATTTTTTAGAGCCTGGTTTATATCATGGTCTGGCATACAGAGCAATCACAGAAAAAGTTGCACCAGCATATTAAAATGGTGCTCATGAACTGCAGAATGAAGAAGGGAAGGAGAGGGAAGGCAGGTGGAAACACTCATGGGGTGCCAGCCCTATCCTTGGGCTGCCTGTGGTCTTCTTGTCCCAGGAAGCTCCTTCTTCTCTCTTCTTCACATCTTCAGATACTTGGTCTCTCTGCATAGTGCCAAGTGCTTGTGGAGCTGCTCTGGGAGCTGAGCCAAGCAACTGCTACATGTCAGAGGTAAACCTTTTGCACCCAGGAGCAGGAACTCCTAAACCAGCACCTCTGCTACAGAAAGTATGAAATTACTATAACCTGGATTTGATAGTATATGTGTTTTGCTAGCCCAAACAATTCCAAAGATTTAAAGAGCAGTTAGGCAAACAGCTCAGCTGGCAGTGATCTCCAGAAAGGCAGGGGGCAGAGAGACTGGAACGAACAATTACTGCACCTCGAGCACAGTCACACCAAACATTTAATAAACAATCTAACTCCCTTTCCATCCCCTTTTTCTATCACTTCCTCATCAAGCTGACAAGAAATAACAAGTATATTTAGGGACTAAAGTCCAGGCTGAATTAAGTTGCTCATATCCTTTGACTTAATTATGCTACTGACATCCAGTTGATCAAAATCAGATGTCTGAATCCAGACCCAAGACTAGTTATATTGAACAACATATTGAACAGATGTCCTGGGTTCAGCAGTAGCAGTCATTTTTCTCCTTCTTAGTAGCTGGTGCAGTTGTTTTTGACTTTAGGCCTGGGAACAGCACTGATAACACCAATGTTTTCCGTTACTGCTCAGTAATGTTTACTCTGACCAAGGACTTTCTGAGCCTCATGCTCTGCCGGGGAGGAGGGGAAACCGGGAGGAAGCAGAGACAG
>JANRGW010000516.1:0-15150 GCA_024733675.1 Psilopsiagon aymara | reverse complement strand
GCTCTGAGGTCTCCACGCAGCCTTCTCTTCTCCAGGCTGAACAGCCCCAACTTTCTCAGCCTATCTTCATACGGGAGTTGCTCCAGTCCCTTGATCATCCTCATGGCCCTCCTCTGGACTTCTTCCAACAGTTCCATGTCCTTTTCATGTTGAGGACACCTGAACTGTGCACAATACTCCAAGTGAGGTATCACGAGAGTAATATGAGCTTGAGTGTGTTTTTGAGTAAGATGGGAAGTTGGTAGAGACATAACCATTGTTTTGTTTTGGTTTTTTTTTTTGGATGTTTCTGACAGATGAAAGGAGCCTTAATAAGAATGCAGAATAAGAATTTATACCCACTTCAAAGCTCCTTTATGCTTCCAAAGTGGTGATTAGTCATTTTTGTGCAAATGGCAATCAGACCCATGTGGTTTTGAACTGGTTTTTGATATGTGGAGATCATCTTAGTAGAATTATGCTGTATGGAATGGCTTCTCATCACTATAACTTCACTAATTTTTGTATGATTTAATAAAGAAAGTGTATGGGGGTTAAATTGTAGTTTTATCTAGTTTTTCTCTCTGGTTCTTAACTGAAAGAGTTTCGGGGAAGAAAGGGAAACTATTTCATTTGGTTTATCACAGAATCACATAGTTAATTTTCTTCACAGTAGCTAGTACAGGGCTATGATTTGGATTTTGCTGAAAACAGTGTTGATGACACAGGGATAATTTAGTTATTGCAGAGCAGGGCTGACACAGAGTCAAGGCCTTTTCTGCTTTCCTGCTTTTTTGCATTTTCTGTGTGAGCGGTGCACATGTTGTTGGGAGGCAACGTAGCCAGGACAGCTGTCTCCAACTGACCAAAGGGATATTCTACACCATATGGTGTCATGTTCAGTATATAAAGCTGGGGGAAGAAGAAGGAATGGGGGATGTTTTTACGGATGGCATTTTGTCTTCCGAAGTAACCATTACACATGATGGAGCCCTGCTTTCCTGGAGGCGGATGAACACCTGCTTGCTGGTGGGAAGCAGTGAATTAATTCCTTGTTTTGCTTTGCTTGCATGTGTGGCTTTTGCTTTACCCATTAAACTGTCTTTATGTTAACCAACGAGTTTTCTTTCATACTTCTCTGATTCTCTCCTCCATCCCACTGGGGGGAGTGAGCAAGTGTTGTGGTACTGAGCATGAAAGCTTAAAAAAATACAAAACAAAAAAATAAAAAAAATTACAGTACATTATTTGGTTGCCAACCTGATTGGTTTCTGTATAGTTTCATCAACTTTATAAAACCTGTTCAAAAGACTGGATAAGGGTGCTGCTCCTAATATTTAGTTGTTTGCTTTGTCTTCCCTTGGCCGGTATCTGCTTTTTGACCCTTGCCTTATAAGCTGTTTAGGGTAGGAGGTGATCTCGTTATTTTTCGAATGCAGTGAGAACTCTGTATTTCAATGAGATTTTAAGGTGATGTAGTAAGTAAACACAGATGACTACAGTACTATGATTTCTAAAACAATAACCATTTCTGTTGATGTTCCATGTGCAATACAATATGAAGCATTCAGATAATAACTGCTTTGGAAACAAAAGCCATGATTTGGCTCATCAGGAGTCAACTTGAAAGCTTGTTAGGCTGCATGACACTGAGTAGTCACTTGTGTTATTCCGGGGAAAATGAAATATAAGGTTGTAATTACTGATGATTTATCTATTGCATTTCCACCTCCAATAACTTCTTCTGGCTAACCCAGGCTTCTTTTCCTAATTCATTAAAACGCAGAGTAGGTCATGTGTTCAGAGTAAACTAAACTCAACAGGGAGTACAGTGCATGTGCACTCCGAGTAGGATTGGCAGTTAGTAAGATTTCAGTAACATTTCTGTGCTGTGAAGGTGTAGAGGACCTCACACTATTTGCTAGAGTCCGTAGAAACTACACTACAATGCTTCAGCACAGGTGATGTTTTGGCTGTTACTTAAGCACCGGCTTATGACTCCAGATCTCAACCGCTGTGCTGTTACAGCAGTGGAGTCCTTCTCCTAAGTGCTCTCTCTCTTCTATGATTCTATGGCATCATTGTAATACACAGTCAAAGAGCAAGATTGCAAGGAAGCAGTGAAATTTTACAGTGATAGAGTTGTGAGATACCTAGTCTGTGTCAAGTGTTTTAAGGCATGACTTTGAAACTTTGAAGAACAAGGAAATAGGTTTGGTGACCACAAGAAACTCTTTCTAAAAGGAATGGCAATCTTGCAGAAGGCATGAAAATGTAGTGAGAAATAGTCTGATGCAAGAAAGAGAGAGGTTACAAACACAAGCCATATGGGGGAACATGAATAAGCAAGAATTTATACAAAGGAATGTATAATGCTGTCCCTGAGAACTGAGATCTTCAAAGAAATGTAGGTGGGCAGGGACTGTCCCAGCAGTGATACAGGGTTCATGGCTAGGAGCCTACCCATGGCTAGCTATGTGCTAGCCCATGTTTTGTGTGTGAGCACCGATATACTCTTGAAAGCCTGTTCTACCAAGATACAGAAATCACATAAAATCAACTTCTTTCTTTAGTTTCTGTGATGATGTTTTCTTTCTCCTCTCTCCTCTTTCTCTTTTTTTTTTATATATATTTTTTTTTTTTTGTCCCACCAAAAAAAAAGGGCCTTTTTACATGTTTGGGAAGAAGTCTTCAATTCTTTACAGTGGCAAATTCTGAGAGACTGAGCTGTATATTCTGAGACGCGTGAAGACTTCTAGACTTCATCTTCACCTCCTGGGTTTGCACTGTTTTCGCCACTGTGAAATTGTGGCCTAGGTCTGAAACTCCCATCCACTGCAATGCAAACAGTACAAGTCTTATTGCTTTAGTCATTAGCAGTAGGGACTTGGAGTCCTAGATGGGATAAGGTGTTTACAAGATTCAGCCTGGAAGTTATTTTAAGTGTTCTTTCTTGCTCTATGCTGCCATTGCATTATTGTTAGAAATCATATGCCAGAAAAGCCTGCAGGGAATTGTTGTATCTGATTTCTCATCTCATAACAGGCTTAACTATTACAATCCTAGTGAGTGCTGCTGTAAAAGAAAATTATTATGTAGATATAGATAGGTAGATGGAAGACAAAAAGGCTTCTGAATAGCGCTATTTTTTTTCCATGACAGACTCTTGCAAGTGATTGTATTGATTTACTTTGTATACAAATTGCTCAGGACTTTGGCAGTATACACTTACTTGAATCATTTGCTATCAGCTGCAGAATCGATGCCTTAAACAGACACGCTTGCATGAAGAACAGTATTTTAAACCATTTTGTGGCAATAACAAAATTACATTAAAAGCAAGAGGATGAAACAAATAGGAAATACTGACTAATATAAAAGCAAATCAAAAATAGAAAGTTTTATTAGATAAGAACCTATGTTATGAAGGCAATTTTCCTAAGCACAGAAACAAATTTGTTTTACTTTTGCAAATGAAAACGTGAGGTGTATTTTAGGCTTTAGGAAAGCCATCTTGACAGAATAATTATATGTAAAGGTGGGAAGGGGAGAGAAAATTTATAGATTTTGCCTTGCAGTGATACAAATGACAAAAGTGATCATTTCAAGGTGTAGTATGTTCAGTTGTACAGTTGTATTTCAAATATATGTTGGAGAAGTAATTTAGTTGTGTGAGATTTTAAAAAATCACCTAAATAAATTCATCTCATGACTCCATTAATTTTCATTCTGTCTGGTTCCTCTAAAGGGAGACAGTACCACGCATTGCTGCACAGTCTAAAGGTGCCTGAGCATCAGATTAAACTAGCCTGGCTAACAGAAAGCAGTCTAGCCGAGGCAGCATAAAGCTACATCAGTCTGATTAATGCAGGTGAAAAGCATTACATAGGGAACTGTGCTGCAATGATTTGTTTGCTTACAGGATTCAGGATTGCAATCCTTCATTCAGGATTGCTTTGGTATCTGGGCACACTCTGTCCTAAAAGACAATAGTTTGGCTTCACTTACTGCACTATTCCAGTGCCTTTGAAATGCTTTAATAATACCTTTGTGATTACAATCTTTGCTGCTTTCTCATCTGAAAAGATTGATTATGTTGTGTTAGTTTTGTTTGTTAGTGTAAAGGAGTCTGTGTTTTTGTCTGAGGTGCTGCAAGGAAGACCGGTAGAAGTCCATCTAATGCTGTTTTGACTGTAGTACATTTAAGAAAAGAGAACTGAAAAAGGAAGATACAAATTGACAAGACAGATAAGACAAAAAAATTAGCAAAGATGCAAGTCAACAGTGGCAGCTAGGTGCAGGTAATGCAAAACACTGGGCCAGGTCTCACACAGAATTATGAGCCCTAGTTCTGTGATCCATATGTAACTCATTAAAGTTTAACAGGTAAACATACCTTTGGAGTCACTAATTTCTACCTTGACACACAGAGTTGCTCTTATGTGTATGTGCAAAAATTCTAAATTAGTGTTCATATTATTTACGTATTTAAAAGTGAGATAGAAAATTCACAGAGAGCTTAGGAAAAGTGAGGGACAAGAAGTTGTCAAACCCAAATTTCTTCTTTACTGAGATTCTTGGGAATATAATGGAAATTAACTTTCTGTAATACTTTACAATTACTGAGCAACCTCTGGAGCTCAAGTAGAAAATCAATTTCTAGCTGTTGTGGATGGATGCATAAAATTCTACTGGCCACACCAAAAAGCTCCGTATACTAAAATATGTGTTAACTTTAAAGTTTATAAATTAAATTTATTAAAAAAAAAATACAGTTATTCTATGATATTGACCTTGTGATTTGGATGTAGGCCATAATTTGAGCACCTGTTAGAGAACAACATAAAAAGTAAATGCACTGTAACATGTTACTAGATAGCATATATTTCTGTACAGTTTTTCATGCAGGAAATCAAGCAGCCAGAAAATGACCAAGGTTTTTAAGAAATGAGTGAAAGTCTCATGTTGATTTGAAATATCCTCTGAAGAGCTTGATTCATCAAAATCCTTTATTCAGTCAAGGCGTGGAGATCTATTCCTGGGACCAGACTGACCTTCCAAAGTTTTATCTTCTGGTGCAGCAATTCTTGAGAGAATACGAAGGCAGAGGCTATAATTCCCATTCCAAATGGCATGTGGAAAATAACCCTTTTATGTTACCATGCTGTCAGAATTGAGCTACGCGCAATCCCTTTCACTCGCAGCTATGTTTATGTGACTTTCTCTTGAATAAGAGAAAATATTTCCTACAGTAACTTTTAAAGAGACTTCTCTTTATTTTTTTTCAGGGCTTAATGTGCATTTCTAGTACTGGTACAGTTTTGGGGTTTTTACCTCTGCTGTCATTTATGCATAGCAAACAAAATACAACCCTTGACACAGAAAATTTTTTCAAACTCTCAAAATTCATGTACAAAATAGCCCCATGGACTGTGGTATTCTTAAGTTTCGGGCAGTGGTGATATAACAAAAAACTGCTGCAGACATTTGCATCATGTGAATACAGGCCTGTATTATTGTATTATTTAACAAGGTATCCAAGACATTTCATGGCTAAGTCATGCAATATTTGATACTGCTCAGCCAGCTCTCGTACACTGTATGTGTTTTTGAGGTGCTCTAGCACTTCATTCATTCCACAAATGAGGAAAAGGGAAGTTAAAACCAAGCCCTTGCTAGAGGGACCATAGCTTAAAGAAAGCACTGATCTTTCCATGTAATGGGAGGGCATTCTGTGATTTCTTAAATATTCTTTCACAAGCTGTAGCTTTTTGCATATATTTTATTTTTGTTAAAAAAATAAAAAAATCTCTCAAGGCATGGAAGTTTCAGCCAATATGAAGTCCAAGTCAATTTAAAGATATTAAAAATCCTCCACAATGACTGTGTAAGGGAGGAGCTCTAGCCTCACTTTTGCATCTTTAAAGTCTTTATTTAATGTCCATGGTCAGATATTACTTTGGATAGAGAAGGTTCAACTGCAGCATGTTGAAGGAAGTACTGAGTACCAAATACACTTGTCCAGTCTTTTCACTCGCTTCTCACTTTATTTTGTATGTCTAACACCCACCTCAGGATCTTCCTATATAGGCTTTTTACATGTGCTGATGTGGTTTTGTTTGGGTTTTTTTATCTATATCTTCAGTTCCTGCTATGTGAAGAAATACTATTTCCAACACAACAAGTGATTATTAGAATAATTATTACCTTCTCTCTTCACTGTTTCCTTTTCATATTTTCACATTTCTTCTCAGTACCTGAAACTCCTCTCATGTGGAATCATGTATAGTACTATTTTATAAATGTTTTTTTGCTTAATTGATTGCTCAGCTTTCATAGCATTTTTTATAGATTACTGGACCATTGATACGTAAGATGATGTGTTAAATATATTGTAATTAATTAACAATTATTTGGCTATCAACAGCTGTCATTCAACCAACATACTTCTTATAATGTGTCTATGCTGAACAGTACGGAGTTACAACTATTGTATCTATAAAAAGCTATTGTGCAGTTATCAAAGCCAATAATTGCACTGATTTCATGGGGAAGATAATGAAATTTAGCATGAAATCTTAGCTATGTGTGTAAGCTCATCTTTTCTCAAGTAGCAGTGGTCCAAAATACAGCTGAGTTACGTGGTGAATCCTGTAGTGTACTTTGCAATACCAGTGCTGTTACTTCCAGACACTGCTTCTACTTAAAATAGGTACATTATATGATTTAAGGAGGATTTACTCAGTGCTTGGGCAATTTAAGGTTAAAAATTCCATGTTTGTGAAACAAATCTGTTCTTACATGTCTTTTATCCCATTTCTTAGCTCTTTGTAGAAGAAAAAGTCAGGACCAAGGTTTCAACTGACTTAAATTTAAGGCAGCTGCTTTGACTTTATCAGAGCTGCAAAGGCTTAATAGGAGCTAGTAACCCCCCTTAATTAGCATGTAATTTTACTCACTATCTAGGAAATGTGATTCAAATTAAGTTGGAATTGTAAAGCTTCCAGGAGCCCTACGTGATGTGAATTAAAATCTCTCAGTGCCTATGGGCCTCTTAGCTTCTGTAAATGACAGTCGAGGTGATTTCCTTGCCAAAATAAAGTGGCATTGAAAAGTGGGATGTAGGAATGAGCACATGCAAAAGGCAGACCAGAATACTACAGGGGGAAAAACCAGCACCAGGACTGACAAAGTGTTCTCTCATTTTCACATGGAAAGTAAATAGAAAGCTATATTGATATTGCACACAGATGCTTGAAAACTCTCTGGCTCATGAAGCAGAATTAGACACACATGGCTACTTGAATCTACAGAGTTTTAACACATGGCTAAAACAAACACATAATGACCGTAACATATCAGCTATGTTGCAGCAGTCTGGTTATCAAAGCTTCCTTTTCCTGACCTAAGGGAATGGTAGCTCACTTTTACAATGTAAAATTAAAGACTAATTCCTTAAAATATTGCAAATAAAAAAACCACCCTGAAATAACAGTGTTTTGGTCACAATGTAGAATACAGTGTCAGGTAATACACAGATGATCTGTTCATAGAAGGCCATTTAATTCCCTCCACTTACATTGTGTCGGAAGGAACAGAAAGACCTAAATCTTGTAAGGTACCTTATGTCAAGCTGCTGCTTCTTCCTAAGCGCAGTTTTGACCAAAGCAATTAAGGGAGGTACAAAAAGGGAGAGAAGAGGATGATGAGAAGTGCAACTATATTTCAGGATAGCACTATTTCTGATATCCACACAATCCTTCCTTAGGAAGAGTAGTGGCCTGTGGGAGGGGTCTGGATACAATGAACTGTGGCTTTTCATGAGCAACTAATGCTTGTAATTCTGAGAATAGAAGAAAGTGCAGTGGAAATGTGTGTCGGATATTCCTTCTGTACACAGACCCGAGATCATTCTCCTTCCCCACCTTCACAGCTGTCAAACTAGGCATGGACATACAGTGAAACTTGTTGCAAGTGTAGCAGACAGTGAAGGAACTTTCTGCAGCCTTCTGGTCTGCATTCTGCTGCAGTCACTGCCACAGTTGCGCAAGACAGTTCTAATTCATTTCTGTCTATCCAGTTTGTACTGCATCCTGACTTGTAAACTGCTGGTGTCACGGAGGTGATGCCTCAGGTATAGAATCATAGAATCAAAGAATAGTTATGGTTGGAAAGGACCTGAAGATCATCTAGCTCCAATCCCTCTGCCATGGGCAGGGACACCTTACACTAAACAATGTCACCCAAGGCTATGTCCAACCTGGCCTTGAACACCACCAGGGGTGGAGCATTCACAAGTTCCTTGGGCAACCCATTCCAGTGCCTCACCTCCCTTACAGTAAAGAATTTCTTCCTTACATCCAACCTAAACTTCCCCTGTTTAAGTTTGAACCTGTCACCCCTTGTCCTATCACTACAGTCCCTGATGAAGAGGTCCCTCCGCAGCATCCCTATAGGTTCCCTTCAGATGCAGGAAAGCTGCTCTGAGGTCTCCATGCAGCCCATGCAGCCTTCTCTTCTCCAGGCTGAACAGCCCCAACTTTCTCAGACTACCTTCATAGAGCAGGTGCTCCAGTCCCATGATCATCTTCTTGGCCCTCCTCTGTATTTCTTCCAGCAGTTCCACGTCCTCTTTATGTCGAGGACACCAGAACTGTGCACAATACTTCAAGTGAGGTATCACAAGAGCAGAGTAGATGAGCAGGATCACCTCCTTTGACCTGCAGCTTCGACCTTTATGTAGTGTTATTAGTTACCTTGTGTCTTTTCTGATAATATTTCTGTGAAAGAGTGCTATGGCAGTGTTTTAATTGTTCCTTCTGCTAATATGTAACATTCATTCCCTTCAATGCAGAGTAGAAGTAAATAAAGTGGCACGTAAATGCTCCCAGGCATACCATCTATGAAACATTCTCAGAACAATTATCTGGTCCATGATTAATCGTATTTAGGCTCTTTGACCTGATAACACCATTTAATTACATCCTATTTGTCTAAGCTCATGGAGACATAAGGGAAAAACAGAAGCTTCTGAACAAGAAAATCAAGGCCAGATGACTAAAAATGTTTTCTACAAGTATGATCACTTCTCATTTTGCCTGTCTTTAATGAGTGTAAATGATGTAGAATACTACTAGGGATCATATATTATCTGCATCCAGTATTTATAATCCAAAATGTCATTTTAAGTTTCTGTGGTTTTTTTTCCATGAGAAAAGAAACTAGCATGCTAATTGTAAAACAGATTCTTAGCTTAATTATCCTTATTAGTTAATAAGGATGTAACTGGACACAAAAGATTAATTATATATATATATTATTTTTTTTATGTTTCAAATATGATTACACTAGGAAAGAGATGGAGAAAAGTGGTTTTGACATCTAATCCTAATTTCACAAATTATTGCCTAGTTTCCAGATCACACTCTACAATTAGTGCTATCACATGCAATGAGAGCTATGTTCAGGAACAAAATAGAGACAAGAATATTTGAATTCCTCTTCTTTAAGGCTGCATCCGTTGTTGGTCAGTGTAGCAAAGCTTGCCTTGCTATTGTGTTTGAAAAATACATTTGTACAGAAGAGAACCTTGTTTTCCCATATTTGAACACTCCTTTCAGGAGTCTAGAGGACTTTTATCAGCAGCTTTTTATGGAAGTGGCCACAATCACATTCATCTTCTTGTTACTTGTTGAGCAAGTATTAGTCCCTCTTTCCCTCAGTTTCTCTGCCTAATTCATTGACATGCGTGCTTTGATTCAGAGCAGTTATTCTCAGCCATTCCACAGCCATGAATTTCCATGCTGCTTCTATTTTTTATTTTTTCCTAGCTGTGAAGAACAATGCAATGCCCAGATTCAAATATCTTCACTTTTTTGTGACTATATGAATTAGTCTAATGAAAGTGATCAGTTCTCCAGATCTTGCTTGGCTTCCAATAACAAATAAGATTCTAGAGTCTAGAATCTTTCTGGGTTTTAGATGATGTGTCCAGATATTTTACACTGCTAATTGTCTAGTTTTCCCTTATGCTCATATAATCTCCAAGTTGACTAGGAAATTAGGAAAGAACTAGTAACAGTTGCCTTTTCCCTAGAGGGAAGTTTTCTTAGCAACCTACACAACGTGCTTTCATGGGTCTCAGGTGGGGCTTGAATACCTTGCACTCTACAGTGTTATTTTTTTTCTGAAGGCAGTGATTACTATCCATTTTATTGGCAGAAGACTGTGACAGAGAATGGTGATACGCCAAAATCAATCAAAGCCTTACACAGCCTGCCTTCTCTTTCCTGACCATGACACCAGATCATGAGCTAACTTTCCTTGCTAATATAGTCAAGATTTGCTGAAAGTACCTAATTCCAGTTGGTTCCAGTTGAACACTACCATTCCAAAAGATGAAACAATTTCAGATTAGTCATTCACCATACCAGTGCACTGGAAATGCTTGAAATAAGCTGAGGAACAACTGCTGCAGAAAACAGTGCTGTGTTAGAAGTGCCAAGTGAAAGAAGTGTGTCAAGTGAGACTGCAAATGTTGACCAAAATACAGATAAAGCTGGATACAGCCTTTACTAGTCTATGAAATAAGTGATAGGAAGGCTGAACTTCAGAGATTTCAAGGCCTCTGGGAACTTCCATGACCATCCATCCCTAACTGCTCACACTGCAGAATTTGAACAGTTGAAGAAAGTTGTTCTGGAAAAGAATAAAAGCTGAAACTCCGGTGGTCGAAAGAGAAATTTAAATCTCTTGGAAAAGACAAGTTAGTTCTTGAGTACAGCTGGAATAGATGGCAAACTTGGTCTCAGTTCAATGGTAATTATTATGAACCTTTCTTAATTGAGAAAATTAGCTTACAGCTCTGGAAATATGTAAAAAATCAGTCCCCTTTTTGTGTTTTCCTTGCATGCCTTCCAGCTTTGTATGTTTCATCACTGTTATCAGGGTAGAAGAATTGCATCCTCTATGGAAGAAGCTTGTAGATGAGGTACTTCAGTGCACCTCCTTTCCTTTTTTACCACCTAGAATCTGACATTGCACTGAGTGTCCTTCCAGGTCTCCTCAAAGGTTGAAGCGGCTGATTGCAGACAAGGGGCTGCTGCATTTGTTAGGCTGGTGGGGTTAAAGCTTTGCATCCTGAAGTAGTGTAGGCCTTGAGAGGGTTCCATTTTGTAGGAAGGTGGTGTAAGCCTTAAAAAGTTACAGAATCGAATTCCTTGTGTTTTGGTCTCTATCCCCACTTCTGAATGGGGAGCGGACCAGTTTAGTCTTTGCCAATAGCCCTTCTACAAGAATGCTGATGTAAGGCACAGAAGCTATGAGCTTGGGCTATGGCATAAATTGTTTGCTCCTGCTACCTCTGTGGATAGTAGGCTGTCAGAGAAAGGTGAGCTAGTATACAGTGTAAATTCAGGAGGGGTTTTCATGCTATAGCTCTCCCTTATAGATTCCGGAAATAATAAAGAAAATAACTCCTCTCATTTCTTACTTAGAATTATAGGATAGTTAGGGTTGGAAAGGACCTTAAGATCATCTAGTTCTAACCCCCCTGCCATGGGCAGGAACACCTCACAGTAAACGGCGTCACCCAAATTATATCCCCATAGACATGCACACATCTCTAATCCCTCTTGTTTGTTCCCTATATTACGTGTGTTTGTATAGAGGCACCTGAACCAAGCTCCAAATGAAGCCGGCTCATTGGCTGGAACAGTTGGAATATCTCTATATTGTTCTGAGCATTTATTATAGGTGCTGGCAACTGACTGGGAGTGTTGGGATGGAATGATGCTCCCCTCCACCAACATATGTAGTTCAAAGCTTTCTTCACCAGCCTGCCAAGCCTCCCACCAAAACAGCTCTTTCCTTCATTGTCAGATCAGCTCCACCGGCCTCCTGTAGACCTGTCCTCCCAAATTGAGTCCTGTGTTCTAAATACTCAAACCCCTGACTTTCGCACCACTATTCTAGCCATTTATAAACCTGGCAAATATGCCAGGTTAATACATTGCAAACTGGTGACAATACCCACACCACTGCAAGGAGAAATAACATATAAGGATAATATTTTATTTTACAGATATTTTTTCTAATTCTATGTATTTGGGTTAAATTCACCATTGGATTATATGACTAAAGGATTATCTTCATGAACACAAAGGAGGCCAGAGGAATGGTGGTAGGCACATGGTTCCAAATAACCCCATCAGAGGCAGGAGCCCCTTGTCCTGATCCCTCCCAGGGCTGTTAAAGGAAGTCTTAGCCCATGGGCTGTGGGTGACACACAGGACCATGGGGACATAAGAAAACATTTTATAGACTGAAGGGGTCACTGACTATTAGGGTGGTACCCATTGTTCCCCACAAAGGGGAACAAGATTTGGGAACTGCACAAGACTTACAATGGATGTCTATGGGAGGACCTAAAGGTGTGGACAGAAGGGAGCAGAAAAACAAATGTGAGAAAACAGAAAAAAGGTGGCATTAGCAGTGTGTTTCGTGTCCAGCTTTCCCCATTTGCTGTATATGAAATTCCAGTGTTTCCCTTTGATTTTTTGTGTCCTATTGTTGCCCTATATTTTCTTTGTGAATTTGGATCCACCTATACTCATGAAATCTATAACATTGCAGGAGAATCTATATGCAGTTTAATAAATTCTACAGCACTGATGAAAACTTCTTTCGATAATAAGACAGTCACGAAGATTCTTGACCCCTTAAAATGTCGGAACAGCTAGGAAAAAAGACAATTTATACCTGTGAAAATCATTAGTCATAGAATCATAGAACAGTTAGGGTTAGAAAGGACCTAAAGATCATCTAGTTCCAGCCCACATGTCATGGGCAGGGACACCTCACACTAAACCATGCCACCCAAGGCTCTGTCCAGCCTGGCCTTGAACACCACCAGCGATGGAGCATTCACAGCATCCATGGGCAATCCATTCCAGTGCCTCACAACCCTCACAGTAAAGAATTTCTTCCCTAAATCCAATCTAAACTTCCCCTGTTTAAGTTTGAACCTCTTATCACTTATCCTATCACGACAATCTCCAATGAAGAGTCCATCCTCAGCATCCCTACAGCCACCCTTCAGATACTGGAAGGTTGCTATGAGGTTTCCACGCAGCCTTCTCTTCTCCAGGCTGAACAGCTCCAACTTTCTCAGCTTGTCTTCATAAGGAAGGTGCTCCAGTACTCTGATCATCCTCGTGGCCCTCCTCTGGACTTGTTCCAGAAGTTCCATATCCTTTTTATGTTGAGGACACCAGAACTGCACACAATACTCCAAGTTAGGTCTCACAAGAGAAGAGTAGAGGGGCAGGACCACCTCCCTCGACCTGCTGGTCACAGTCCTTTTGATGCAGCCCAGGATAGGGTTGGCTTTCTGGGCTGCAGGAACACACTGCAGGCTCATGTTCATTTTTTTTCATTGACCAACATGCCCAAGTCCTTCTCCACAGGGCTGCTCTGAATCTCTTCTCTGCCCAACCTGGAGCTGTGCCTGGGATTGCTCCCACACAGGGCTAGGACTTTGCAGTTGTTGTGGTTAAACTTCATCAGGTTGGCATCAGCCCACCCCACAAGCGTGTCAAGGTCCCTCTGGATGGCATTCCTTCCCTCCAGCACATCAACCAAACCACCCAGCTTGGTGTCATCGGCAAACTTGCTGAGGGCGTGCTCAATCCCACTGTCCATGTCACCAATAAAGACATGACCGGTCCCAACACCATCCCTGAGGGACACCACTTGTTACTGGCCTCCAGCTGGACATTGAGCCATTGAGCACAACTCTTTGCATGTGGCCATCCAGCTGTTTTTTTATCCATCAAGTGGTCCACCTGTCAAATAGATGTCTCTCCAACTTAGAGACCAGGATATCATGTGAGAGAGTGTCAAACGCTTTGCACAAGTCCAGGTACGTGACATCAACTGCTCTACCCCTGTCTATCAGTTCCATCATCCTATCACAGAAGACCACCAAATTGGTCAGGCAGGGTTTCCCCTTAGTGAAGCCATGCTGGCTGTCACCAACCACCTTGTTGTTCTTTCTGTGCCTTAGCATGCCTTCCAGGAGAATTTCCTCCAAGATTTTGGCAGGCACAGAGGTGAGACTGACTGTTCTGTAGTTCCCCAGATCATCCATTTTCCCCCTGTTGAAAACAGGGGTTATATTTCCCTTTTCCTGGTCATGGGGAATTTCACCTGACTGCCATTACTACTAACATTGCTAGTCTGGAAAACAATAGTTTCATTGTGACCAGCTGATACTCCTTTTCTGTTGTCTAAGAAGCTGATGAAGATTCAATATGCTTTACTCCATCTCTTTGCAATGTTCTCCATGTACATTGTATTTTCAGTCGAAATTAGAAGAGTATTGTGTTTCCCATTGCAGAAGTACACTTTATATATTTCATCATTCCATTTTTAGCCACATTTTTAATGCATAATCAGAAAGATAAAACAAGAAACCATATGCCGTGGTTTAAGCACAGCTTTAAATTAGCCACGCAGGCATTAACTCACTCTCCCCCTTCCTCCACCCCCACTTTGGGGAGATGGGGCGGAGAACTGACAGAATGTTGCTTCCAGGGGCTGAGATAAGAACAGTCCAGTAACTAAGGTATAACACAAACCACTGCTGCTACCACCAATAATAATAATGATAAGGGAAATAATGAGGGAAGAGAATACAATTGCTCACCACCTGCCAACTGATAAACAGCACAACCTGAGAGCTGATCCAGCCCTACCGGGTGACTCCCCCTCAGTTTACGTTTAGGGCATGACGTGCTGTGGTAGGGAACTGGTCAGTTTGGGTCAGGTGTCCTGTCTTTGCTTCCTTGCGGCTTCCCCTCCTCTTTGGCAGAGCATGGGACTCAGAAAGGCCCTGGTCATACTAAACATCAATGAGCAGCAGCTAAAAACATCGGTGTTATGAGAGCTGTTCCCAGGCTGAAAGTCAAAAAGACAGCACTGCACCAGCTACTAAGAGAAAAATGACTGCTACTGCTGAACTCAGGGCAACATGACATTATTTTAGCATTTTATTTATCCCTTAAGAGTATTTTCACATGTTGGCATAAGTCTCTGTCATGGGTTCAGCAGCAGCAGGCATTTTTCCCCTTGTTGGTAGCTGGTGCAGCACTGTGTTTTTGACTTGTGGCC
>JANRGW010000514.1:0-32566 GCA_024733675.1 Psilopsiagon aymara | reverse complement strand
GGGCCTATAGGGATGCTGGGGAGGGACTCTTCATTAGGGACTGTAGTGAGAGGACAAGGGGTAATGTGTTCAAACTTAAACAGGGGGAGTTTAGATTGGATATAAGGAAGATATTCTTTAATGTGAGGGTGGTGAGGCACTGGAATGGGTTGCCCAGGGAAGTTGTGAATGCTCCATTGCTGGTAGTGTTTAAGGCCGGGTTGGACATAGCCTTGGGTGTTTGTTATGTTTTAGTGGGAGGTGTCCCTGCCCATGGCAGGAGGGTTGGAGCTGGATGATTTTAATGTCCTTTCCAACCCGAACTATTCTATGATTCTAGGATTTTGGCATTTTAGAATTTTGCTGCAGGTGATTGGAATAATGGTAAGGTATGAATTTTGCAGCACTTTTTTTTTTTTTTTTAATCAATCATAACCAGTTATAATCAATACAAATGGGCAGTGAAAGCTACAGAAGATCAGTGAGCCAGAAAAATCAGTGGTAAGCTATGGATGGGATGAAATGCTGTCTGCTTTCTTCAATGGAATGAAAGTTCTGTGTGCTTTAACAATGTACCTGCACACTTTTCCATGATGCATTTAAAAACTTGGATGCAATGTAAAAGGTAAAAGGAAAACCAAAATGATTTAGAGTGACTAAAACTGCAGGAAATCTGGCTGGATATCCTTCTCTTTTTCTCCAACTAAAACATTGGGGTTTTTTTGTGTGGGTTTTTTTTTTTTTTTTCTCAAAAAGGTATAGCCAACTGTCTGATTAATAAATTGCAATCAATTGAAATGCCTAATTATCTCCTTAGGAGGTTTGTAGAGAAAGTAATGGATGAAACATGCTTTTCTCTCAGCATGAGAGAAGCTGGCTAGAGCAGCTTCATAGCTTAAAATTAACTTTCATTGTAAGTGAGGAAAGAAGCAAAGTCTTAAATAATGTGTGCATCTGATTTTCTTGTTCAAATCGGGGAAATCCAAGAGTGTGATGTTCTTGTGCAGACAATTAAAACAGCAGTTTAGCAATAAGTGTCTTTAACTTTCTCTCAGAGTCTCAGTAGAGATTATATTTCTGTACAAAAAACAAAGGGGGGAAAAGGCTGCGAAGTATTAGCAGGTCATGCAAGGAGTTTCACATACGCAGTAAGTGGTTTATAGTTCCTGGTGGTAGAGATGGAACTGTTAGAGGAGTCTAAGCCCAGAGTCCAAGGGAAAATGTCATCAGGTTTTCGAGGTCGCTGTATGCTCACTCTATAGAAAAAAAATTAAAAAAATCTCAAAATTTATCCCCTTTTGTTAAATAAAACTGACTTTATGAAGGCTTTCTCTCATTTTTATTCCTTCCCAACAAACCAGAAAGGGAATTTCTGAGCTAAAAAAAAATAACCCTTAGCTTTTCCTGTGTAGTTAAGGTTGTTGTTTCATTTTGCTGCTTTCAGTAGCTCAGGAGTAGACACCTGGCCAGTTGTGATTCTGACTCCCATTTGCAATCAGACAAAATGTGAGTATCTGAAAGAGTTACTTCGCACACTAGTCCATGTAACGTTTGCTGAAGGCTGCTGTTGAGAGCAATGTGTCTTGTCAGGCTTCTGTATTAGAGGAATCCAGTAATATACAATATTTCAGTCTGGAAAAGGAAGGACTAAGAGTTTTATAAACTTTTAAGAGAAGTCAGGGATGCTAGGTGAAGGGGTGGGAAGAGAAGGTGCTGAAAATAGCTAAAAGCTGTGTGAGAAGAATCTCATTATTGTCCTGCCTCACTATTCTTCTGCTGCTACTGTTTGAGACAACATGCTGCACAGAAGGGACATCTTATGTTAGTGTTCCTGTTCTTATTTACTCCTTAGCTTTTGGTTCATAGATTGGCATAAACCATAAATGGTATCAGAACACGCTAATACCATTGGCTGGTTAATGTAATAGGTGCTTGAGGAGTACATATGAGCATACAAGGCATTCCTTGTCTGCCGGAGCCCACCAAAGAGAATTTGGATAGACACATGTAAGCGTTATTACATTGCAAGTCTAATTCCCCTGTCCAGTGTAAGTCTCAGGACTCGGGTGAAAACCAGCAAATTCTGTTGCTGTAACTAGTCACGGGAACAATTCCCATTATATTATGTCTGGAAACATCAAAAAGCCTAGGACAGAGGTCTTCACAGAAAAATCTGTCTGGGTTTTCTCTTTAGTGCCTCCCATTTGCTAAAGAAGTGAATGAGGGATTGCTCATTAAAGGGAACTAGCAGCAATGTACGCTCGAGAGCTGCTAATGCAGCAGGTGTGGGTCAAGGGGCCAGTGCCAGTGGACTGTGCAGAAGGGCAAAGCTTATTTGTTAACAGTGTCTTGCATGCCACCACCCAGAGCAGAAAACAAGGCTTGACTGTATAATGACTTACTCAAGAGGGTACTCCTTATGTTCTTATAGAAGAAACAGTGTTTTAACTTCTCGTAAAAAGGTTACTGTAAACCATGAAAGCTTTCTTGCTTAGTTAACTTTGCATAAGAACATCTATTTTGACACATTCTCCTTTACACCAGAGCCTAGGTAATCGGATTTGTTTCAGATTGTATCTTTTCACTTGAAGTAACTTATCTCCTCAATTCAAAATTCTCATAAGTGCACCCTGAATTTTTTGGTTCTGTAGCATTGTTTAAGAAGTCCACAAGTGTCCCTGGTGATTTTGCAATTATTTTATAGCAAGCTGAATATTTCTGGCACTTTTTACTCCATAGCCATCTCTACGGAACAAAACTTAGTTTTGAAATGTAACAGATCATGCTTTTTCATCCTAATTGTGGTTCTCAAACAAGACCTCCATGCCCCAAACTCAGTGCTAGCAGAAGATGCTGAAGTGCTGTCATATGAAGCAAAACAGGGTGATAAAAACCCAAGGCAACAAGAAACCAATCTAGGTTTCAAAAAAAGTCCTATTTCAAGGGAATAAAGATGCTAATCATTATTTACTCTGAGCAAATAGAGTACACAAATTGCTTTTGCTGTTTCCTAGGCACAAACAGAAGTTAAAAAGTACTAAAAACCCCAGAGCCACAGGTAGAAAGCGAATAATGACAAGAGATAAAAGTTTTCCTTACAGGTTCCTGAACACTGTATTGATATCTCTGACAGTCAGTGAATTGCCTGTCAGTATCTCACCATTTGAAAAGATTTTGCTTTTAGTAAACTGCTCCTCCTCGAGAATTTTTCATGTGCTCAGAGACCAACCATTTAAACTTCCAGCCATTCGTCAGGAGGTGTGCCGTGTGTCACTTTATGAATGCCCAAGTACACTTATTATGTAATGAAAAAAATGCCTTGTGTAAGGTTCTGTTAAGAGATTAGGGTTTATTCCTATACCACTCACTGTGTTATCTCATCAGACCAGCTTTATGCTCTTTCTGATAAGCTTCCCGTTCAGGATGCACAAAGGATCCCAGAAATCTGTATGTATTGCTTACCTTGCTGCTTTTCCTGACCCATTCTCTATCTCTTCCCAGAGGATCACTTTAAACCATCTCCCTTTACTTCTCACAGTCCCTGCGTCTGCCTTCCAAGACTTGGGTGGTGTGGTCAGAGCATTTGCCGGTAAAGACTGAGGCAAAGGCAAAGGCAAAGAAGTCATTAAGAATCTCAGCCTTCTCCAAACCCAGGGTAGCCAGCTCTTCTGATAGCTTCTGGAGAGGGCCCACATTATCCCTAGCCTTTTATTTGCAATATAACTCTAGAATCCCTTCCTGTTGTCCTTAACATCCCTAGCCGAGTTTAAACCTAAGTGGGCTTTAGCTTTCCTAACCTGGTCCCTAGCTTCCCAAGCAGCATCCCTGTATTCTTCCGAGGCCCCCTGTCCTTACTTCCACCTTTTATGGGGTTCTGTTTGTTTGTTTGTTTGTTTTGTTTTATTTATAAGGGAAAGGGAGGCAGAATTTTCCTATTTCAAAACCAGAAGTACTGTACAAAGTACACAAACCCAGAATAATGAATATCACTATATAATGAAGTCACTAATGTATTTAACTTTGAGCATGTCTCCACATGGTGTTTTATTTTCTCGCAACTTCACATATAAAATCTTTTTTGAAAAGAAAAGGTTAACTAGAAAAACAAGCAGAACAATGCATGCTTCTGTCTAACGCAGCAGTCTGGGATTGTGTACTGTACTGGTACTTGTCAGGCACGCAAACAATGCATCTGAAGGAAAACTCAGAAATGTTTTAATATCATAATTTTCAGATGTCAGTACTGGGGTTCAAAGCTCAAAACAAGTATCTGTGTGCGCTTAGAGAATTATGTATTTTGAATGCTACTGAAACGAGTGTCACTTCTTAATTACTCATTTTCATTGTTCACTTTGCAATTCACCTTTGCAGAATCTTTGTACTGCCTGCTTCTCTAACGGTAGTGTATGCTTTCAGGGTTTTAAGGATATGAATTCTGAAATGAAGTGTGAGTTTTAATGAGCTGGTTTTTACTTTGCCTGAATTTGAGAACATATTTATAAACATCTAAGTAGACATTAGGAATTCGTGGAAAGAAAACAAACAGCTGATAGCTTTCCAGAGTACTGATCATGCAATGTGAGAAGTAAAAACAGAAAAAGAGGGCATGTGCATAGATCTTAATGTCAAATACATTTATAAAGGATATATAGGCAAACATAAAGTCACATTCAGGGTGCTTCTAGCCAAATTAAATACCAATAAATTAGATGTTAATGAGGGGAGACATTTGAAATTTGGAATGGATATAAAGGGTTTTTAAAGTGAATGGTGGAGAAAATGGCAAAATTCTAGTGAGAGCCTGAGAAACAAGTAAGAAAGGAAGTGTGCTGAGGAGATGGTGCACATTTTGACAGAAAAAAATAAGTAAAAATAAGTTTTCTTTCTTCAATTCCACCAAAAAATAATAATAAAAAAAAATTAATGTCTGGTAAATTCTACTTTTTTTTACTTTTTTTAAAGATAGATGATTGTAACAAAGGGCCCAAATGAGAAGCAGTGGCTTTTCACAGGCACCGATGTGGCTGAGCTGGAGTGTGCAGCAGTTGGGGTTCCAAGTATGAGATAATAGCTTGAAAGTAGATAGAATGGGGCACATTCACACTAAGCAGACGAAAAACAGACTTTATAGACTTGCAAGTAATGAACTGCATTGTGGATGCTTAGGATCAGTACAGTGAATTGTCACTGAATCTACAGTGATGGATATAACTATTTTCCTAGCCAGTTTAGACAAGTAGAAGCTTGCTGATGCCTTGCAATGCTAGAAAACCAAGAGCCGTGAAAAGAGACAGTAACTCTTAGGATTGTGTGGGACTGAAAAATGATGACAGAAGATACTAAATGATCATTTAAAACACTGGAGAGATCATTAAAAAGCAATAGAGATGCTAAACCGAAGTTGGATTTCTCCCTCTCCCTTTTCTCTCATACTGTGAAATGACAAGAGGCTTTTAAGGCCAGAAATTATGATGATCAGACATTGTTATGGTTTTAAAAAGATGTTTAAATAAATAAATTTTCCCTAGCCTAGTAGTATGAACTACTTTACGTATACCCACTGCTCAAAACCGTTATTTAACTCTCCACCATCCAAAGCATCTTCCTTGGTCCAATTGCCCATGCTTACCACAGAATGTAGGGTGATGGGTTGTTCGGATTTTGTTTGGGTTAGGTTGTTTTCGGGTTTTTGTTTTTTAAGGAACAGAAAAAGGCACAAAGAAGGATAGTGGCAGAACAGTCATAACCTGTTGAAAAGATTGACTCTGAACTGAAAACACAGACAGCTCCTCTGCCATCTGTTATACCTGGAGATATCTGGCATATAGCTATATCAGTGTCAGGTGGAAAAACTACAGGGATGTTCTAAGGTCATAGATATGATAAAAACAGAAAGAAGGGATGCTGTGTAGGTGTTAGATGCCAAAAAAATGGTTTCCTGGTAAATACCAGTTTGATGGGGTAGAAATATAGGAACTCCCACAAGGCTGAAAGGAAATACAAATTGTTCTGAGTAACCACAGAGGGATAAGAAGAAAAAGCAAACTTAAACCTCCAATGTGGTCTAGGGACAGCTGCCAGCTGCAAGTGAGGAGGTTGATTCTTGCAGCATAGACTGATAGCTCTAAACACCTTCCAGGGGACATTTGTGGAAATTTTAAGCTCTAAGAATCTCAGGGGATTTGGGCTTGGAATATACCCCTGAATGACACAGCCTTGGCTGTGGAAGATAATTGTCATTCTACCAATCAGTTTAAGCACAAGAATATCTTGAGTGGGCATCCCTGAAAATGCAGCTATTCCCTTTCTTTTAGTCTATTGCTACTCTAAGCAAATTTTCTATTTGTTTAGAAAGTCCTCTGTCAAACACTTGTTGGCCTGCTTTATTATGTGCTTGGCTTTGTGATAATGTTTGTACAAGCTTGTAAGGTTGGATCTCTGCTTTTGAGCAAAGGGTAAGTTTATAGCTGCATTCCTGATACTTTAAGAGATTTAGCTACCTACAAGACAATCAAAAGGAAAACTTAGCTTAGTTTTTGTTGCATGTTAATCTAATGCTGAAATCATCTATTTAAATCCCATTGTAGTACTAGAGTAAAATGAATTCTGAAACAAAAAGTAGGGTAAAGCAGTAGAAAAGAGAGAAGATAGCAAAAGGGAATGATTTGTTTAATTGAGTATTTTTCTGATTAATAATTAATTTTCATTTCCATAAAATGCACATTGCTTGACTATAGTTCTACTTGAACTCTGACTATTTTATATGAATACTGACATGGGTATAGAAAAATACATTCAGGTACCCTCACTTGCTATCAAAACTGATGGGGCTGTTGTAGAGGAAAATGTCTGTAAGTCCTAAAAAATGATTTTATATCACTGCAAAATATTTGTAGCTCAAGAAATAGATGGGAGAGAATTCCTCCTATTCCTAGCTGTTCATGTTCATATTCTGATTTGTTTAGATTGCATCTGTGCTCCCTTTTGTTCTGTGTAGTAAAACTTGTGTCTTTTTATGTAAATTCAAAATACTGTGTAATATTATCTGGACTATCTCTTACCCTGTTTAGGCACTGATTTCACTTAGAGGAGCATGTATTTTTCCTTCTAAACTCTTCTGATAACTGCAGTCAAGCACAGAGTTTAGGAGGGATTGTGTAATGTTTTGGATGGACTTGCTAGTACTGAAGTTGCAGTGATTTGTAATCCATGTTATCAGATTTCTGCAGACATGTTCAGCTGTGGCTGAATGGTCATAACAGTGTACTAGCAACAGGGGGGACATGTGTTAATTTTACATTTATTTGACACTGCTGAAAATGGTTTGTTAGGTAATTATGGATAAATATGCTGCACTGAAATGTCTTAGTATTGGCATCTGAGTCAGCTGACACTCTACCCTTGATACTCTGCTAAATATTCTGTTTACTTGTTCAGTTAGGTGTTCATCTTATTTAGCTTGTTTAGCTTATTCAGTTAGGTGTTCATCTTATCTCAGGCATCATCAGAGTGTTGTGTGAGCCAGAAATTACCTACCCTCTTCTTCTGGAACTCCAAAAAAGCTGCTATCTCTTGCTCTTATTGATTAGAATTAGGAAGAAGTCCTTGCATTACTGACCTGAATAGAAACAGTAAGAGAAGGAAATAGAAGCAGTTGTTTCAGCTTGCAGACTAAAATGATTTTGACAAGATTTATGTTAAAGTCCAAACAACAATAATCAAGAAGGAACCTCTAAACTTTTCACTCATAGCTGCTATATATGGTTGCATACTTGGAGCTTCAAGACAGCTGCTCTGAATGTAACAGAGGCTGTCTAGTAGTTTTGTTTCATTACCTTCTTCTATAGAAAACTTTTTTACCACATGCAGAAAAGAAAATATCTGAAGTGCTTTTCATAAAAGAGGGCCAGTCAAAACAGATCACAATTGTACTTAAAAAGTGTTTATTTAATTTGATTCCCATGTAGCCTTCATTGTCTACTTTCTTTAACATTCTCATTTCCATCTGGAAGGCTGGGAAGGCAGCTGGCTTCCCAGCAGACACCAACTCCACAATTAGGTAGCTGGCAGACAGCTATTGCTTTCTTGTTTGTGGAGACTGTCTGCCTTGCTAGACCTCATGGCACACTTGCCCACTATAATCCACTTGCACTGGGAACCTGGCTGCACCTATTGGCCCTTGGTCAGGTATATAAAGGGTCCAATTGGCTCTTGAGTAGCAACAACTTTGTATAAGACCAGGCATCAGAAACACATGGACTATAAAGATTTGAAGCCAATTTGCTGTGTTATCTGTACCCTTCATTTACCATAAGGAAATATGTTGAGTACTACTTTGAGATATACTCAGACTGTCTCATCAGGATGGCACAATAAAACTTTTGTTGTCCTAATGACTGTAAATCAGGAAGATGCTCCTGAAGCTGTTCCTTACATACATTTGTGGTGGGATGTTCCACACTGTCTGCAGCGTCTGAGCAGCATTAATCTTTGCTCCTGTTTTAAAGTCTGTTCAGTTCTTATCTTCTCTACTGCTGTAAGTTCCCATAACTTAGGAATATTGTGAACTTTAATAATTGTCAAACATTTTTCTGATATTCAAAGCTCCTTCAAAGCTTTACTGCATTTTCCCTGCTTCTCTGAGAATCGGTGGACCATGATCCATAGCTACTTGCTTAGAGATTACAGAAATAAAAAGTTATTCTTCAAAATGCTTTGAAAGTTGAATGTGGGAAACCAAAAGACAAGCAATTAAGCTTATGCAACATATACACACCTGGAGTGCATATGTATTATATATACAAGATCTTTTAATAAAAAAAAATTCACAGAAATTATTTGAAATGAAGTTTGGGTTTTTTTAGAATTTATAATTGTGGTTCTTTTCTTGAACAGTTCTTAGTTCAGCAGTTTTAGTTTCCTTTTCTAGTAGCTTATAAACATTCTCCTTTCCTCTGTCTGCTTTCCTGTAGTATTACAGAGATATCCAGCCCTTTGTCAAAGATGCCAGATTCAGATTTTGGGACCTCTCTTGCACGTTGTGTGTCTCCCCTCCTTCAGCAGCATCCATTCCTGTGAAATATTTAACATTACTTGGGGTCTCTAAGCTACCATCAGCCATTCTGCCTTTGTTATTAAACGAGCTGGTATTTAATCAATGCTAGTAACTCCAAAAAAAGGATTTTCTAGTATATTCAGAGGTAGATCATAGAACTCCATGCTACATCACAGAGTGAATATTTTCTTAGCCCTAATGATGAATCATGATAGAATCTGCTAGGTAATATTATTGAAAGTTAAGAAGTTAAAATCTTTCATTTTATTGTGGTTTTGTATTGTGTGCTGCCTTTTTTTTTTTTTTCTTTCTTTTTTTTTCATTGCAGAAGTTCTAAGATAAAAGGGTAAGAAGGCAAAAATCGATAGCAATTAGGAGCCTACCTTTTTCTCGTAGAATACCCGACCCCAAGTTTAGATTTTATTTTTCCACCTTAATTTTCTGTATTCATACAACAGTTATCTAAAGAGACCATAACATTTTGTACACATCGGTTACTGACACCAGTTATTTTTATCTTTCACATTCTCTAGGAGGCAAACAAGCTTCATTATCTTCACTGTACAGAAAGGAGCTTCAGGCAGGGGAAGAGCTGCCTTGGAAAATTCAGTAGACACTAATACGCATCTTAAAGCTATCCTATAATAAGACAGCATCTGAAGTAGGGATGGACAACAGATTCTGCTTCCATTCTTCAGTGTCACGCCTTTATTCACTAACTATTCTTATAGTTTTACAATAACAGAAACATTTGTTTGGCGGTTGTTATCATTGTTTTACAATGAAGGAGGAGTAGAAAAAGGAGAGATAGTAGCCTGAATGTAGAATAAAATTATGTTTAATTTTAACATGGTTACAGACTGTTATACCATCAAGCTCCCCATCTGCTTATGCAACATAGATACAGACGTTTTCCTTATGTTATAACAGAGGTCCTCTTATTAAGTGTTTAGTTTTTACATGTGTTTTCTTAGCCTTTGGTTAGCTGAGCTAATCTACAGGCTTAATCTTCAGAAAATAAATATTATTTCAATAAGCCACAGTGGATGAAGCCAGAAGCAGCTTCTGTGGCTATTTTGTGTCTTCTGGAAAGTATCATGAAACCTCATACGTCAAGAAAAACTTGTTCAAATGATCACACATTTGATAACAATTTTTGCCAACCTCTTCTTTTCCCACACATCCGGAAGCGGTGGTCCATAGCCACGTTCCAATGAGGTCTAATAATTTTGTCCAGAGGCTCTCCTTTCCTTCACACTTGAAGAACACCTTTGGGTGGTTTGCTACATCCTTCAGGCAGATATGCTGTGTGTATCCTTACAAGTGGCATCCAGCTGCTGTCAGAATCAGTCTTGTTTAACTTTCCGGCTGCTGTTACTATCCTCCTGCTTTTGATATTGCATCTGCCTAGCAAAAAGAGCACTCCAGGTGTTACTTGGCTTCAGATTTTGTTACAAGATTTTTTCCTCACCCTCCTGTTGCTAATTTGAATGCCTTGGCCAGACTCCAATGCAAGTAATTACATTCTGTCTAATTTTCCCTGCCATTTCCATTGCAGATTTTATTTGTCACTACTTGTAAGAGTGTTGAGTGACAGTGCTGTTAAATTTCAAATGCATATTTGGGTACTGAGAAGAAAACTGTACACAGAGTCCAAAAGGAGCTTACCTTCCTCCATTTGGTTACAAATATCACATTAATAATCCATTTTTGAGAGGGGAAGGGGGAATACATTTTGGTCTGGAGAGTTTGTTGCCAGAAGTGGCACACAGAAACACTTTCTATCAATGTATTCTTTATATCAAGTGCTTAATCACCAGAAACAAGCTGGATGAGTTGTTACATTCGAGCACCCATGATCCAGAAGTCCAAGATTTCAGATTCTCACCTAATTCAAATTCATAGGTCCCATTATATTGGCCTTAGACTGCATTTATATCAGATAAGGCCCCAAACTATCAAAGACTCCACATTCCGTTTTATGATGTCTGTAGCCTCTGAACTTGAAGGCCATGACCTTTACAAATTAACTGATATTTCACAAGTTGCATAGTAGAAATGAATTAATGTCTCTGTTCCAGAAAACACTAAGGTTCTCTCACATTGCCTACATGTACATGTTTAGTTGCTGGTATATGGAGTAATTCAGGAAAAATTATCTCAAAAATGAACTCGAAAATCAGATGGAACATAATTTATCTTTAAGCCTTTATTAATCAGGTAGGTTACCTTTCTTATGACTTGCTATCATTTATTATGATAACATTTATTATGGTAGTCGTTTATTATGACCTCTCTGGATTAGCTGGATTTAAAAGAATTAGATTTGTTCTCTAAATTAGTTTAATTTATACAAATTCAGAAGTGTTTAAATCAGAATAAATAGATATCAGCAAGGTGTAGTACTGCTTTGAGTCATTTAATTAATTGCATTGTCTAGAAGCTTCAGAACTGAGAATTTGTTTTATGCTGAAAAGCTTTAGCTTCTTGCATTCAACACAGTTTTGTATCTATGGCTTCTTACATAATATTAGGTCTCTACATAAAGCAATAAACAGGTAGACTTGGTTCAGAGTTTTTGTGAGAAGACAGAGCAATCTTTTCAAATTTCTCCCTGGGAATATTTGTGCGGTTTTCCCATAAGAGCTGTTTCCAGCTCAGTGCCACAAGAACAAGTCAGCTGATAAACTGACCCTATGGTACATAAGGTCTGTGAGAAGAAAAGGAATGTAGGAATTGCTTTGGCGTAGTATGATTTTTTCCATTAGGTCAGTAGAGTTTCTGATACAGCCAGAACCACAAACAGCACATAGATGAATGAATCCCATGTTTTGAAAGCTCAGAATAATGAGTACTATCTCCTCGTTACAGAGCAGTAGACTTAAGGAGATTTGCAGTGCACTAAACAGTTCTATGTTGCAGATTCCAGTGTGTCATGGAGTGGAATCTCAGGTATTAGCAGCAGTCCAGCTAAGGCATTGGGGAATTCAATGCAGAATAAAATATCCTGCTCAAAATCTATGCCATATTAATAGGGACCAGGGCCCCACAAAGGGCCTTTTGCAGTGAAAGTCTTTGATTGTACTCATCCTGAGAAAGGTACTGCACTGCGGGTGAACTTTGTTATACAACCTGATGTGGAGGAGGACAAGGAGTCCTGACCTAAGAGGTACTTGAGATGATTTTCTTATTAGTTGAGTACATACAGATCTTTCAGGATTTAATCTCTATTTGTTTAACAAAGACAGGAGTGCTTCACATCTTTATATGTTTCATTTAATAACTACTTTGGAACACTTTAGGTTATTTTTCTAACCACCTCCACTGCATTAGAGTGCAGCATGAATACTGTAAAATATTTCTCATTAATCTTAGCTTGATTTTTTTTTTCAAGTGATAAAACTTGACTGTTTTATTACCCCTTTCATGTTTTCCTAAGTATTCAAACCAATAAGGAATATTCCCTTCCTCCAACACACACACACAGACAAAATGTTATAGAAAGTATACTCTTATGTCTGTGTTTTCACTGAGAATAGGATTCTACCTATTAAATTAAGGGAAATGGAAAGATATTACAATTTAGTCTCTCTGAGATCATAGAAACTCAGGTAGTAAATATTGTATACATGTCAGAAGACAGAGAAATAATTATAGAACCTTTACAGAAAATGTATTTGAGAAGCTGTTTCCTCCTAGGCCATTCAGAAGTACAAAAGAGCAAAATCCAGATGAAACCATTCTGTGGTACATTGCCTGCTACGCTAACTGTGACTATGCCCATTTGACAAACTGAAGCACATAATAGCTTAAAAAAATTTCTTTACACCAATGCCACTGGATTAGCTGGCACAGAAGCCTTTGTTTGACCCAGTGCCAATAATATACAGAGGAATTTTTCCATTCTCTCCAGTGATCACAGATAAAAGACCTTAAAAATGGCACCGCGCCAGCAGTTACGATGCATGCCTGTTGTGCAGACAGCCCTTGGGAAAAAAACAAAATAAACAAAAAAATAAAACCAACAAAGTTAACGGAGGTGTTACAGAATCTTACGAAAAATGCAGAAGTTGATTATTATGGGAATTATTTTCTTCTTGTAACCTGGCAGGAAATTTTCTAAGAAATCCTTTTCCCCATTGCCCATAGTTTGCTTCCTTCTTTAAAAGATGTTATTTAGTAACACAGTGCCAACATTTAATTCTAACTACAGGGTAAATAGGTCTGGTATGTGAACTGTGATGGTCTTTTGCTGTACCTTCTGCCAGAGCAAATATCTCAGAAGGAAACACAGGCTCACTGACTTAAAGGCTTACAGAACTGGTCGTGTAGTTCTTGCTTATATAAGTACTTGGTAAGATGCTTGTGATATGACTGCTCTGCTTCCCAAGACATTAGCTGTTCTTCTGAAATGATATTGCATTACATAAAAGCAATAAAATCTTGATAGTCTTTTTTTGGATATCAGACTAATCTATGGGGTATTCATTAACGTGTAAGAGTGGAGCCTTATGGGTTGCCCTCCTTCACTGATTTAAACCAGATTGCTTATATCTGCAGCTCAATGAAGAGCTTGCATAAAATTAAATCCATGTGACTTATTATTTTTCTCTTGCAACTGGAAACCCATGTGAGATATGATTTAATTAAACAAGTGGCACCATGGCTTTAGTTTCAGATACATTGTTTAATTAAACAAGTGGCACCATGGCTTTAGTTTCAGATACATTGTTTAAAATGAGATTTTTTTATGATACTCTTCCCTAGTCTGTAAAGAGAAAGGAAAGAAGTGTTGAGAAGGAGACAAGAAGAAAATATTCTTTCCCTTATGTCATAAATGATACATCAGCTCTTGCAATTAGTGTTGCTTAATACTTTTGCTCCTAAACATCCATTTACATAAAACATAGTTCATGTTACAGAAAACAGACAGTTTGAGAGTGATCATATGTGGATGGATGTTTAAGCATTTAAGAGCTCTCACACCTTTCTTTGTTATTTGCATTGGAACTGGAATGGTGCCCATAAAGCTGCCTTGTTCTCTGTAGCCTAGAAAATATTATGGTTTCTTTATTTGATAAGATTTAACTTTTGTTAAATAGGATTACCACTTGCCAAGTAAGCACAGTACTTCTGCATTAAACATTTTCCTCTATATAAGACAGAACCTAGCTAAATTCTACACTGGAATAGCATCACCATTTTCAGTCAATACTACAGAACCCCAGGAAAATCAAAAGTAGGACTAAAATTAGCATCAGACACTTCAATCTTTACCTCATACCAGAATACAAAGTAAGTGCTCTGAAGTCAGCCTGATGACTTTCAGCTGAGAGAGATCAGAGGGTTAACGAAGATTTCTTCATGCTTAGGCCCTGTTCCAGCAAAGCACTTAGGCATATGCTGAAGTCCTGAGCAGTGTAATGTCCAACACCATTTTGATTGCCTGTAGATAGCTAGCTATAGTTTCACTTTCTGTCTTAAATATTTTCTCAATCAATTCTGATCACATAGATACACAGATAAAAGGTGAAGACACAAAGAGGATACTATTTAAGCTGATTTATTTATTAACTGCTGTAGGTTCCTAATTTGAAAAAAAGGCACAGAAATACCCTCTCTTCCTCAAGACTTACAACATACATTTTGGACGTTGTGTAAATGATGAGAGGCTGTATCATTATGTGTGTTGTTTTCAGATCACAAACCAGCCTGATTGACTTTCTTTCCTATATTGCCTATAATGAATACACTGTGGCATCCCATTAGGGATCTGTGGTGGAATTGCAGCTTAATAGATCAGTATTTGCATAACAGGTTTCCAAAGTATATCTGGTAGGGCCTAGCAGAACTGATAAACTGCAAATTTGTAGTCATTGTTCACCTTAAAGTACCTTCTTTGAGTAACAATCAAAGGTAAGGTACTTTCTAATTGTGCTCAAGAAAGATTAGAATGTAAAAATGAGAAAGAAGGGAGAAAACCCACACCCAAAGGAAACTCAACCAAATCCCCCTTTTCCAAATATTTGGTTTGTTGTTGTTTTTTTCTAGCTAATCATTACACCCTCGTGAAAGTTCTAGCTGTAATGTTTCCTTCTACCACAGCATATTTGGACTTTCATTCGCTATTTTAACAATTTCTTCTTTAAAAATCATGAGTTTGCTGTTTTATTGTGGGGCAAAGATCACTGTGTTTTCCTATATAATGGAATAGGAAGTTTCCTTTCTTGGCAGAGTTGCTGTGAAACTTTACCAATTACTGTTTGTAGATAACTGAAGTTGTAAAGCAGAAGCTAGTAGGGAACAGCGAAGAACTGACATTTCTTTGACGCTATAAGAAATGCATCCTGGAAATGCAATTCTTTGCTTCTCTTGCTATGGACAGATATGTTGCGTTTTGTGTCCTGAATACTACTTGACCTAGCAAATCAAGCATATTAATTAAGGCCGTGGTAAATGGGAGCAGTTATGAGTAATTATCTTTAAATCTTTCTCATATGCCATAGCTTTCAAAAAGATACCATATAGCATTTCTTCAAAACTAATAGCCTCAGTAATATTTCTGTCCTTATTTTGCCAGGTTCATTAAATGGTTCAGCAGCCTGATTCTGGCAGAACGAATGAAATGCAATAGAAATGTAATCGTATATTTGTTCTACAAGTTTGGCCATGCTTCTGTATTTGTAGATAATTTAATGCCCATTAAAAGCATCCATCCTGATGCATATGCAAACAGCTGCAGTTCTGGTATGGTTCTGAATGGTCCTATTTGCCATGGTACTATGAAAATATGTCCAAAAAAACACCCAGATATTGAGTTCTGCTCTCCATTGTGTTCCATTGATTCTCAAAATACCTGGCTGTTATAGATCAGCGATTGTGACAACCATACTCTGTGTTAAGGTGTTAATAGTCAGTAAATTACTTTTGACAGAATGCTATGGAAACTAAAACTATGCAATATTCTGTCTCTGCTACAAAGGATTTCCTTCCTTGTACTCAGTACAAACAGCACAGCTTCCAGCATGCACATCTGATTAATGGCATTGACTGATCCAAGCAGGCAGCCCTATTCACATATAAGTCAATCATATAGGACTTCTTAGAACTCAGTCAAAGCTTATGTGAACACACTCATTGGTCTTTAATGGACAACACGGTTGCAAATACGTGTTTGATTAGTAAAGGAAAAGTAATTGTTTCTGCCTTTTGAAAATCAAGCTGAATAGTATCTGGTAAGGATAACTTTGCAAAACACCAAACCTAAAATGGTGGAAATTTAAGAAGTTTTATAGAAACCCACTAATTAGAAGGTGTTTATATGACATAAGGCTTTAGGATAGGCTGTTAGTTTTTTAAAAGCTGCCTTTCTTTCTATGTGTCTCAGACTTTCTCCATCTTCCAGAGCTAAATCTTCTCCAGAGTTCATTCTTCTTTCTTTTTCCTTTCTCTGAAGCAAGCTAGTAATAGAATACAAAGCCTCCAGTATTCTGGGACAGTGGCAAACTCTTCCTTGCCCACGGCAGGGGCTTGGAACTGGATGATCTTAAGGTCCTTTCCAACCCTAACCATTCTATGATGCTATGGTTCTATTCTGTTTTTCTTTTCCCACCTTTTCTTTTTCTTCTCTATACTGTTTATCTACTGTGCATAACTCTGCTTTCTTATTTAGGAAAAACAAGAAAACAAAACAAATAATAGGATTTTGTTCAGCTTATCACAACATTAAAGTGTATCTGTTTTGTGGTGTTGTCTTTAGGGATGTCAAAACAGAATTTCTGAGTGAAAATTGGTTTTTTTTTCTTTTAATTACAGTATAGTTAAGATACTTCTTTCCAGATAATATCAGTGAGCAGGAGCTTGTTTGGTTATTACAGCAATAAGTGGGTGTTATTGTTAACAACTAAATTCCTCAAGGCTCTGGGAAAACAGTAACAGCTTAATGTGAGGGGGCTAGCAGTCACCAAGGTATTTGCTTCCTCCCACAAGCTTTGGAATGAAAACTTCAGTGTAATAGCATAAAAAACACTCCAACAAACCAACCAGCCCCTTAGCACAGCATTCCTGCTGAAGCCCACATGTTAACTGATCCTTCTCTGACATTTTGACATCTGGGAGAGCACAGACAGTTTTTTTTGGTGTGACTTTAAGTAGCCACTCAGGTCACCACCTCTCTCTTTATGTCATTACTCTGGGCCAAGAACCCAGAGGCAAGAAACAGTAAAGAGCTTGTCTATGAAGTCACTGGGAATTCCAGGAGATGCCTTGGTTATAGTCACAAACAAGGACTTCATTCCACCTAGCAGCTTTGATCTATTAACTGTGAAGCAAAGCAAGAAAAGAGGTTAAATATATCAACTTCTCATTTCCCTCCTCCTTCCCTCCTAGACCACTCACAGAGTCATAAACAAAGGAAACATTTGCAAAGTATCCTGAGCTCCATACTCAACCTAACAGTTACTTCATACTCAGCCCAGCAGTTACTTCTGAGCCTCTCAAGGGAACAGATCTTTCTCTCCTACCTCTGAGCACCTAAGGAAGCCCTCTCCAGTCCCACTCTCATTCCACATTCTAATAAATTCAGTGAGGCAGGAATAACTTGTGTCTTTGAACCTGGCTTACCTGACCTTGCCGAGTGTCGATCAAGGATTCCCTTTCAAACAGGAAAATTTCTTTCCAAGTGTATGTTCCAAGGAGGTAAGAAATTTCTCTTGTCCCAATCTTGTCTCTGTTTGTTCTAGTATTTAGCTATTAAAATGCCAGGGGGATAGGACTCTGTGAAATACCTGTATCTAGGAAAGGGCTTCTTTTCTGTTCAGGCTGCTCTAGTTCCTCAAGTTGAAACCAGGAACTGAGTATGGAGCTTCACTTTGCAGTTTGCAAAATGTTCTGGGCTTCCTTTTACTGAAACTCAGTTACTGCAGCTGCTTAATGAAGTGTTTCCAAAACCTGAGAAACTATGAATCTTCATCCCAGCAGGAACTGCATTGAGGTCAATATTCTTAGTGATGAATGGCAAACAAGATAGTGTCGCAGCAGGATGCCCCTTTCTATAGGGAGAGATATTCCACCTTATTAATAGAAATGTTTTATTGGAACTAGTATAAATGGATCTGTTTAGAAAAGGGAAATGATGCTTTTTAAAAGATTTTCAAAGTAATTCTTGCATATTATTTAAAGCAGAAGATTTTTACAGACCAAAGCAAATGATGGTGTCCTTCATCTAACGAAATTTTCAGCTGAGAACGTGACCCAGCCAACAGTATCTGGATTTGACCGTTCACAATGCAGCTCTTTAACATAAAGTTTTAAAGTAGTTTGGTTTGGGTTTTTTTTGTTTCATTTCAGTTTTTTGGCTTTTTTTATCTGAAAGATTTCTAACAGTTCCTCTCCAGACATGTAAGTATTTGGACTGATAGCATAAACTAAGACTTGAGGAAGATCTTAGTGATTATTTTAAAGTCCTGATAAAGCACCCCAAGAAGCTGATACTGTGAATCTTTTTAACAGTCTGTGTAAACCTGCAATTTTTTGTAGGTTAAGTAGCAAGTTTATTCTTTCTTCTATGTTATTATATAATTTAACTTAACTGTATTGAATCAGTTCCCAAAAGTATATTATCTGGGGCAATTCTGTTGTTTAAGAAAATGAAATAATATAATAATACCATAGCAGGCTGTCACATTTCTGTGTTACAAATAAACCTCTGTATTCCAGCTAAAATTTCTGCATTATTTCAGACTTTCAAGATTTTAAACTGTCCATGGCTCACTTTCAATTAACTTTACTATTTAAAAGAAAACAGTCACCAAATCTCAAACCATGCTTGCTATTTTTTCTGCCTGGAAATGGTTGTCATTGTTCAAAAAAATAGAAATGTAGAGCTGTGAGAATTCCACTGCAATAAAATTTCTTTGACTGTGTAGCTCCCATTATTTTGAGCCAGTTTGTGCTGTACTTTCAGGTAGAAATTGGTATCTACATAGTTTCTTTCTCTTCCTGCCTTTAAGAGATAGACGTGTAAGTGCCATATGACGGGAATCAGACTGCACCAATTTGTGTTCTTACATATGGCTTATATTACAAAAAGGCATGAAGGACTGTCATGAGTTCAGCAGTAGCAGTCATTTTTCTCCTTCTTGGTAGCTGGTGCAGTGCTGTGGTTTTGACTTTTAGCCTGGGAACAGTGCTGATAACACCGATGTTTTCAGTTACTGCTCAGTAATGTTTACTCTGCCCAAGGACTTCCTGAGACTCATGCTCTGCCAGGGAGGAACAAAGCTGGGAGGAAGCAGGGACAGGACACCTGACCCAAGCAGACCAAAGAGGTATTCCATACCACAGCGTGTCATGCCCAGGATGTAAAAAACTAAGGGCTGGGACCCAGGAGAGGGGTTTCACTGCTTGATTGGGCTGGGTATCGGTGGTGAGCAGTTGTATTCTCATCCCTTGTATTTCCCTTATCATTATTGCTATTGGTGGTAGCAGTAGTGATTTGTGTTATGCCTTAGTTATTGGACTGATCTTTTCTCAACCCGTGGGAGCTACATTCCTTCAGATCTTTTCCCCAAATCCCTCCCCCTCGGAGTGGGGGGCAAGAAAGAGGGGGACGTGAGTGAGTGACTTTTGTGAGAGGCTTAAACCACGGCAAGGGCTATAATGAAGTTGGCTAGCTGCTTTCATGCACTGTATTATGAGCTGTTTTTAACACCTGTGCTGTTCCCAGCTGCGTTGTTGTTAGAACGCAGGGACCATGTCTGTAACTACTAGAAGCGTATGTATATATGAAAAGGAGTTCAGGGAGAAATAATATTCCATATCATATCAGAAGTCAAGACAGACTTTCCTATGATGGTTTATTTTGCAGGATAATTCTCTTATTCACTTTGAAAGCGCCTTTAAATAGGGAAGAAATAATGATCAACAAAGGGAAAATAAAATGCTGGTGACAGCATAATATGGTAATGGTCCCAAACCTAAAGTCAAGTTGATTTTTGAAAGTTTGACTGCATCTTTTGAAGTGGGACATACTGAGGTAAATCTGGCACTGATTTTTATATAAATTTAATATATTTTGTGTAATAAATATACATATTTAAATTATTTTAATACGTATTATAAGCAAATAAATAATAAAATAAACAGTCCTTATTAAGTGTCCTGCTCTTCAGAACAAGGCCAGGAGATGAGACATTTCCCTTCTGCTTGCCCACAGGGTGTTTTGCACCAATACTTAACTGTACCTTGTTATGCTTCAGGTGATTACTTGTGGAAATACAGCAGGAAAAGTTTTTTCCTGGTAGGTAAAAATTGGAATCCACTAATGCTGATGCAATAGACCATATGGTCCCCATGGTAGGTGTGCTAAAAAGCGCCTACTGCAGAAAAGTTAAGATACAGAGCTCCGTAATCTGCTTGGCATAATGTACAGGGGGACTGTGCCAATGAAATTCATGGTATCTGTTGCCTAGGTGTGTGGAGAAATATAACAAATAAGTCTCTAGTCACTCAACATATGTCAAAACATGCTGGTTGGCTTGAGGTCTTCCTGGTTCACATCGTTGTCCAATACCCAAGAAAATTTTCAAGAATATTAAGGGAAAGTAAGGAAAAAAAAATGCAAAGTATTCTCTTTTATGGTGACAAGTATTTCTCTTAAGCTTACTTTTTCCAGTTTTTTACATCTCAATATCATGTTTTCATTAGCCTGATCCTCGATGTCTCTTGCAACAGATGAGAAGGGTACACGGATCTCACTGTTTAACCACAGATCTGAATGCTTTCGATTCTCATGATTACATAAAGACAGACTGCAGCTCCTTCTGTCTTCTTAATTTCAAGCAATACTGGATATCATGAAAATTCCCATTTGCCTCTTTACTGCATGCATAAAGTCTGACTACTTTGAAGTGCATCGTATTCATTAATTTCTCCATTAAGCAGATAAATAAGCTGTCCATTTTATGGTGGAGAACACAGAGGCGTTTGGCCTGAGAAGCTGCCTACCTTGCTAACTTTGAAGTAGACCTAAAACTGGAGCATATGCATACCTAGTTGCTGTAGCCCTGTTCAAGTCACCAGAGCTTGCCATCTTTACAAGTACTTCTACCTCTTCATGCCAGCAACCTATCTTCTGTTCGAGACCTCATTTCAGTTATGTTAGTGGTTATCTCCAAGACATGTCTTTAATAATGTCATTTAAAAATGACTAGCTGATTAACAGTTTGAATCAATTTTGGAGAAGGTTTCTTTAGATTTCTTCATACAGTAACTGTTAGATAGAAACCAAATATTTTGAGTTTGTTTGGGTTTTTTCTTCTTTTGAGGGCTTAGTTCATGAACTCCAGTTTTATCACTCAGAGTACATTTATGTGGATGTCAAGACATATCTATCTTTCAGCTTATGGGTATTAATTCCGCCCTTTTGAACTCATATGGGATTAAATAAATGAATTAAAAAGTAAAAAACCTTACCTTTAAAACCTGCTTAAGGCTGAGAAATGAAGATCCCCTGGTTACATCCAGCATACATGCTTGCATTTAGCATTTCAAATATTCAGGATAAAAATCTTACAGGCACGAAGCAGAAGCAGTTTGCTCACTATCACAGAGTTAGAAGCTTGATTTTTAAAACATGGATGTACAAGTTGCAACTTGAAGAATATTTAAGAAAAGCATGCCATATAGATGGGCTTCCAAGTCTCTAAGCAGTTACAAATGTACTGAACCAATTCTGATTTTAAAGAAACGGCATTTTCTGTGAGTACTGAGGAACACTGACCTCGTTTCACCTTACCTTCTTCCCACAGTCTATAGTAACTGAGCAGCTTCTTAATAAATTCAAATTAACAGAAATATAATATAGTCTTTTCTGACAAACTCTCTTTATTCATGCATCACACATGCTATGGCACAACAAGCTGCATGTTAATGATTTTTTTTCCAATATTATCTTAGACCAATAATAAAAAATAGTCATAGAAACTTGGTGGGGCAAAGACTTTGGGTTGAGAGTAACAGGAAATGTCCATAGCTATTTTTTCATTTACTGTTGTAGCAAGAAATTGCTTTTCTGACAAAAAAAACCAGAGTTTATGCACAAAGGAATAGCATGGGAAAGTCTTTTCTGTGCTGTGGAAGCAACATGAAGATGGAAGAAAGATAATACAACTTATAGATTTTGAAAGTACCATAAGCTAGCATTTAAGACATTGGTATGTTTTTTAGTCCCTGTTTATTGCTCCATTTAATGCTGAAAAGAGAATACTACATTGCCTAGTTTTCATAGGTAAGCTTGCTTTTTCAGAAATCATCTAGTTTAACAACTAGAAATAGTTGTTAATATTCGGCTGCATATGCAAATTTTCCTGAACAATGAAACAGCATAATGCACGTGCACATAAATAATTGGCTAAATTCTCAAGGAGTTTTTGATGCAATTTGTATTTCATAAGAACAGCAGTTAAGGAATGCTACATAATAACTTAATAAAGAAAATCTCAAGAATTTTGATATTTACTAAGCAATGAAGATATGCACTTTTGCATTACAATATTTAAGCAAGAAAGCATTCATATACTTGCCTGAGCAACCTCAGCAGCATGTATACTCTTCTCAAGTAGCAGTCAGTGTCTTTGAAACACCATTTGTTATACTATTATCTTTCAGTGGTTCCAGGAATACATACCTTTTATCAGTATTTCACCAGGAATTTCACTGTTCCTGAAAACTGGTTCCAGGCTGTTTAAAGCTAGACTTTGTGATGGAGTGCAAGTGGTCTTTCAGTCAGAGATCACAGAAATTCTACATTATGACAAATGTAGGTGTTCAACACCTTTTGTTGGAGAAAAAGAGGGGAAATTACTGTTCACCATCAGAGATCCTGAGAGTTATCACCTGTAAAAGACAAAATTCTTATTTCTGTTCAGTTGTTTATGCAAGTTTCTATAGCTACTGAGGCTTGGATTTTGGTGCAAAAGTTTACTGAGAACTTACCTTAAATGAGTGGGTAATTAAGACTATTTTGTGCATGTTTCATTTCTCCTATCTCTGTGCTGGTTATGATGAAAAATAAAGGTTTATCTAGAAATTAAATTCCTATTGCGCAATAAGGTCAGGGCAACAGGACATGATGGACTTTTTCAGTGGATAAGAAAATCAAGTGGCTGCAACTTATTCAAGAAAAAACAGAGAAACAAGTTTTCAAGACACAAAACCAAAACAAGACTGTGGTTATACAGTATAAAAATATGATGTAGGGACCTTCCGTCCTGAATCAAAAATGATTTGGCTGTGTGATGCAACGCCTAGTATGGCGTGAGATTGTTCTGCTCATTCACACTTACTCAGAACTTGTGATGGGTTATTTTATATTGGCTAGCTATGTCAGACTTTGTTGTCTGCCACTAGCATAAACTCTTCATTGAGGATTTCAATTTTATAGAAGTTATACTCTTGATTTCTGACGATTTTAGGGTTTAATACATTTCTATAGTTCATAAGCTGTTTGTATAGAACTGCGTGGTAAGAATAACATTGTCTGTAAGACATTGTAGATTGGGTTTATAAGCTATGTAACATTCTGGTAGTGTTCTGTTAAATTCCTTAAAGCCAAGGAATTTCTTAAAGGCTCAGTGGAATGATTTGTGACTTAAGGCTGTATGAAAACTAACAGGATATGGGCTAGCAGTTTTAGAGGAATAAGCTTCTCCGGGCTTGTTTCACATAAGAGTTTTGTGCTTTTTTCCAAGGCTGTAATTGATTTTTTGAGGACTTTGGGAAAAATGAACAAAACCCCAAAACAAAACAACCTGCAAAACCTGATACAGCAATAAATTGGCTCCATGTAATCGGTATGTTCTCCACTCTATATAGTCTACAGCTTTCCATAATGCCATCTTAAGTCAGGTTGAAATGCTCCTATTTGCTTCATTGGACCCTATAGGAGAAATCCAATTCTGGTATGCTTCCAGTGAAATGAGCAGTTACTCTTGGGACTAATTTGGACAAAATAATTTTACCTTAAAATAATTTCTAGAGAACAGCATTTTGTCTTCACCATTTCCCTTGAAAAAGACCAGAATTCTTGAATTTTAAATGGCACTAACTTCAAGATTGGTCAATTTTCTCACCCTCTTATTCTCTATGTAATCACTAAATATGATAAATTGATTAGTAGTCACTGTTTTTAAGCTACATGAGACTTGATGAGACTTTTAAGATCTTGCATGGTATTAAAATAAAGAAAGTTTCTGCATTTCTATTTCTGTAAGGTAGTTGTTAGTGTATGTCTGAAGCATTATTTCATGGGTGAATGATTTTTTCTAACTTACTTTGGTGCCTACATTTAGATCAATATATTTGTTTCAGAAACAGTCCTGTCTCTGACTGAAGGCTTTGTTGTCAGCAGCTTGCTAGTGTGAGCGAAATCCAATTTGTTTCCATTATAGATGAAGCCACAACCAAATGGCAATTTGTTTTTGTGTATGTGTACACTGCATAGGCACAGAAATGACAAAAACAGAAGGAAAATATAAGGACTTACTTGCAAGCAGTAATGGCAAAACTTTTTACAGTATGTTTGCAGCCTCTGTTTCCTGTACTCACACTGATGGATCTTCAGTACAGTTTTCATGACTTTTTAACACTCTCAATACCCAAGATCTGTGAGACTGAAAAAATTAAGACTTGCAGCAATGATCTTTAGTCTGACCTAAATGAAATCACTGATGCCTGCATCGTCTTATCTCAAGAACTGATTAGCATGCTTTATTTTAAGCAATTATGAAGACAGGAAAACAAGAAAGTGACTGACAAGTGTTGAACAGTCAAACACACTCTAATGATTTATCTTCGTAACTTTATCTTGTAAAAGAACTTCTATAGATCTCAGCGTAAACTTTAAATGTGTGATGCCATTGCAACAAAGCAAAAACTATTTTTCTTCTTTGCCTTTATTAATCAGCGAGTATCAGGGAAAAAATGTTGAAGCACTCTGGGTCTGCTGAAAATACCAATTTCAGGTACTCAGTGTGAATTTCAATTTTGGGAGTTGATGTTGGAGTCACACATTCAAAGCATTTAAACAATACTATTTTTTGATAATGATTTTTCCCTCCCTTATTTTTAGGGCATTTCAAAATCTGTGAATTTCAAATTTCCAGGCTAGCAGATCTATTCCCATACAATTTAGCTGGTGCATGATGGAAAAGTAAAAAATGGCGAGTTAGCTTTTTTTAGAGATAACCTCCCAAAGATGCACATCTTGATGCAGAGAACTCACTTAGAATCCCAGGTCTTCCAAATATTGAGTCTTCAGTGCACAATGTTGTTTTTTAGGGCAAATCATGAAGCATAGCTATTGTTTTTTTAAAATGCTGGTTGTACTGCACTGTTTCAGGAGCCCTGTGCACAGGATACGCGTTATCATATGTGCACATGTAATATAGTATATTTACTCTACCAAGACTCTTGCCTCTAGTCTATTCTTGCTGACTTTCAGTGTGTCCCTAGCTCTGATTCCCTCCCAAGCCTCTTTTCACTCAGTCTCTGATAAGGTCCATGTTTTCAGAGATGTCAGATGTAAGAAAATCCTCCTAAGTCTCTAAAGAAGTCAAGGCTGTAAGAGGAGACAAGAACCTTGACTGCTGGACTCTTTCCAAAACTGTGCTTTACTTGAATAAGTCATTTGTTCTCTCTTCATCTTTCTTTAAAATGGGCATAACTGGTTTTTTAACATTACAGAGAATGACAGAAGAATTCTCTGCGTTCTGTGTGAACTCTTTGTACAAGGCTCTATCTGAATGCTAGGAACTATTTTCTGTCCGGATTTTAGCACAATACGACTCTTTGATCTATATTAATGCAGGTTTTTTTGGTGGAATGGAGGTAGTTGAATGGAAGTGGGTTTAGAAAGATGAGAGTTACATTTCCTGCCAGTAATTACATGTTTCAAAGAGGAACAAAAGGGAGCCTGGAAGGCAACGGATCTGACCGGTTCTGATCTTTGTTCCGATTAGTTTGTGAGCAATACTTTTGTTTGGGGATTGGGGCTTTGGGGGTTTTATTTTAGGTGGAGGGGATTTTTGTTTAGTTGGTGGTTGGCTTGGTTTTTTGGTTGGTTGGTTGGTTTGGATTTTTGTGTTGTTTCTTTTTTTTTGTTACTTGTTTGGGTTTGTTTGGGTTTTTCCATAGAGAGTCAGTGTGAAGTTGCACTCCACTTACTTCAGCTGCTGTTTTAAGAACATGGTATGGAAATTTGTTTGCTCTCTGCTCCTTCAGGCACAAATTATGTTTGGACAAACCAGACATTCTCGAAATGTCTTACAGAATTGTTTTTCAGACCAACTTATTCATTCTGCTTCTACGTTTGCAGAATAAAAAGATGGTGTTTGGCAGCATTGGCAAGTCTGCTATGGGAATGATGAAGTCTTCTCAGCAGCCTTCAGTGTAAATTGCCTCCTTGAAGGCGGCTGGGTGGTTAAATTCAAAGGAAGGGAAAAATTAAATGAAACCCAACAATTAGTCCACATTTATGCAATGATTTAAATCAGCTTATTGACAAAAAATGTATTTGTAGTTATTGCAGTTGCTGTTATATAAAAAAAAACATATGCTTGCTTTTGTGCACATCAAAGCTTGTGAAAATTGAAAAGATAAATTAAGCAGGAAGCTATAATGTCCCTTTAGAGAGTTTCCAAATTGCAGGAGGGTTCAGAGCTGAACTTATCCAGAACTACTGGGTAATGTTTTTTACAGTTTTTTAAACATTTTTTAAGGTTACTAATTACATTGGTAGCTGGACTTGACCTAAAGTGGATAGGAAAATCAACTGTCATCAATAAAGCACTGGTCTGAAAGTTCTGGTCTTTGGCTTCCACATTCCATTTCCTCTTCTTCAGCTGTGATTTGGCCCCTTTTTCTTTGTGAGGGTCAGGTTTATTTTGCTATAAATTCCTCATAGTTGTCCAGAGGTTTTATGCTGTTTATTGTATGCACTGACTTTTATAGGTCACTGTTACACATGTAGTGCCCCAGTTTCGGTTTTGAGTGTTAAGTATCAAAGGTACAGTCTGAGTTGGATCCCTGAATGAACCAAAATATATGGTCTATTTTCATGTATACAGTGGTGTTGAGGCTTTTCTCCTATATTAATCTATGAAAGCCCATATTTCTCAGATTCTGCATTAAGCTAAATTTGGAGACTGTGCTTAAAGTTATGTGATGAGTTTTATTGCAAGGATATTATAGTTCTTTATGAATATGTGAGATATGAAGCTGTAAGCTACATGGGTTTAGACTTCTGAGATGGGTCTGACTTTTGGATCCTCAGTTTCCATTATCATTTTAGACACTATATTTCATTATTTTTGTCTTTGATTACTTCCTGCATTATTTTTAAATCTGACACTAATGTTGGATTTTTTTAAATTAAAAGTCTGACAACATTCAACTAGACTTTAAAGTAAGTATCTTTTTAAGGTTTGGGTAATATAGAGAGCTGGTTGTTACATTTGTCATGTTGAAGCTCTTTTTAGAGAAGTTATTTTTGGGAGGAGTTATTTTCACTTCCAAGTAGCTCTGCAAAAGTTAGACTGTCAGTGTACATGTTAACAAGCAATTAAAATGATTAATAACTCACTAGTAAACTTACTCCAGTCTCCTCAGTATTTCTAGTACTAATTTGTTCAAGTCTATGCTTTGAGAATATCCAACTCAAACGTTTGCTCATCTCCTCTTTCCCCTCATCAATGCCTATTAATGTAATGATGTTTCTTATCTTGCTTGCTTAAGTTCTGTATATTTAATTTGGAAAACACTGCCAAGAGAACCTAAACAGTGCTTAGAAGACTGGGATAGGTCTGTTTGTTTCCATCTTCTAATTTGTTCTATCCTCTTAGCTGTCTTAATATTTCCTGTGTATTTGGCAGGAAACAGACACGAGTATGTGTTCTGTAGAACAGCCGCCACTGCCTTTAGCTGTTTCAGCAACTCACCTTGCCAACACGTTTTTTTCTTTCCAGTTTTGTCTCCTTGAACAAGGGCAGAGATTTGGGGCAGTGCTTGTCATAGAAGAGTTATTTTGGGATTAGCTGGGTTAGTATCCCAAGGTGAAATATTTTCATCATCCTGAAGTGGGGCAGAAAATGCTCACAGATTAATAAACAAAAAGCCCTGCAAACATACATAGGCTTAATGACAATGGTTTAGGTTTACATTTCTGCTGTGTCATCAGAGTATATTTTAAGTTAAATTGCAAAATATTGTTTCAAATTGAAATTTAAATTAGGTCTGTATCATTATCTGCCATCTTCAGTTTAGATTTAGTAGCTGCACTGAGCTCAGAAATTTCTCACTATTCACTTTCCCTTCTGCTTCTATCTGAATATTTGTCAGAAGTTTAAAGAATTTTTATCAGAAAATAGTCAGGCACCTCTGTAGCTGGAATCCTTCCATTTATTGATAACTTCATAATAATAAGTGCACAAATAACTATTTATTACCTGTGACTATCTTGCACTTGTTTTAAAGCCTTCTGTTTAAATAGTATCATCTTGCTCCACAGACCCCAAAACTCTGTTTTATAGTGAGAGATAAATTGTTTCATACAGCTTAAGCAATAAGAGGTTTACAAGTGCAAGTTTTCTATTTACAATAGAAAATCTAGTTATTTGAAACCATAAAATGATCTACTTTATATTCCAGAGCTTCTCATGCTCACTTCCCCCACCCTGTGTTGCAGAGAGGTTTGCCCAGAGCATGTCTGCTAGGTTCTAGTGATGGTCTCATTCCTCCTGCTGTGTAATTTTTAATGTGATGTCTGATGTAGCAGGCAGTTTAATGAGAATCCTGATAATTAATTCAAACTTAAGTGTTGAAAATGAACAATCCATAATTAAGTGAATGTGATGTGATGACGAATTAGTTGATGTAACAAATAAACCAAAGCACAGTCCATTTTTAAAAAGATATTTGAATTGTTTGAGAAGTTCTGTAATGCAAGCAATAACACATTGGTCTTTTTCTTTTTTTTAGTTTCATCCACAGTTTACTAAAAAATTACTTGCAATATTCTTAAGTCAGGTTTCAAGGTCAGAATTAATCAAAAGGTTGATTATATTTTACCACTAGGTGTTTGGCTACAGAGATAAACCCAGCCTTTTTCTTCTCAGTTACTATATAGTTATTTGTAAATTAACAGTTTATTCCTTATCCCCAACATCTTGCAAGTCATTAATGGATGTCAGTCTTTCCTTGCAGTGAACCACTATGGATTTGTTTGAAAGTTTAATCCTGTGCTATTTCTCATTCCAGTTCTCATAGTTCTAACTTATACAGGAAAAAAATGCCTTAATGAAGACATGATTAACACTCCAATTGTTAGCAAGCAGTATTTTAATGGCAGTCATGTGCATAATAGAGGGTGGTGTTTGGAAACCTTTTGCCTGCTGATTGTGAAGAGCATTTAATTAGAAATGTAGCCCTAGAGCAGAAGTGAACCTTTGCTCCTAATTGCCTCTGTTGGGAGCTCCTCCCTTAGGCAGTCTGGGGCAGGTGGGACACCATGAGAACAAGGAGGGTGAGAGATTCTGCTGCTTTGGGCAGAGCTGATCCTCCAGCTGAACCCTACTGAGCCAAGGGATCCAGCAATGCTCACTTGTTTGGTGTGACCTCCACAGTCTGCCTCCCTTCAGCTTCCAGTAGTGGTTTGAATTCTGCTACGCTTCTCTGGTAAGCAAGGCTGCCAATAGAAGTGGAATTTACTGCTTTCTTTTTTTTTTTTTTTCCCTGTCACTGCAACAACTGTGTGGCTCTAGGGAGGAAAACAAAACTCTCAGTGGTAGGTTAGATTTTGCCTTCATTGAAATAAAATTCCCTTTGTTTCAGTGTAAAACCAGGGATATGAGAAGCTGTCATGTAATACCCGTCCTCCAAAACGAGTGTTTTGCTGAAAGAAAAGAATTGGAAATTGTTTTCCTAGGGACCCTTAAGGATAGACTAAAAGAAATCTCTGCTCCTTTCATAAAACAGTCCTTTGGGGGAATTTGTCTTTCTTTTGTCTTTCCCAAGTACTTTTAGAGCACAGACTTAAAAAGCAAGTCTGGTATAAACTTCATATCTGTTAATAGTGCTTATCTGAATTGTCAGGAACATGAAGAATGTACTTGTCTTGTAACTGAAGAATCTGATGCAATTGTAAAAGACAAACCCCAGTTCATAATGTGATTGGGTTCCTCACAGTTAAAGAGAAGAAACTTTTCAGGTGAATCCAGAATAGGTTCGACAGTTTAGAAAGTGTCCTGGGACTTCAAAAAAAGTATTGTCTTTCTGATAGCATAGAGCTGCTTTTTAATCTAAATGCTCAAGCACAAACTGTGTGTCATGACAGAGCAATTTTGGTTAATAATGTAGGTGGAGAGGTTTTGGGTTGTGTATCTTGAAGGAAAAGAAATAATTCAGAAGTGAAACAGACAAATGCTGAAGAAAAATGTCTTAATTAACAGACATGGTTGTTATGTTGTTTCATGGAGTGTGAACTATCTATTTCTGTTCTCTACTTTTATTGCTGTTCTTGCACAGGAAGCCACCACATGATGTTCTTCTTTGTCTTGTTACTTGATTAGGCAGCAACAACAAAAAAGTTTAGTGGAGCTAATTGTGCTGATTAAAAAAGGTGATTCTGTTAAAAACTGCCCTGCTTATAAACAGATAGCAATTGAAAACCAGAGTGGACCAATGAACCCTTCAATCTGGCAGTCTGCCTCTAACTTTACCAATGCTGCCTGCAGCAGCAAAAGCTCCATAAAGCCCTGCACTGTGTGGTATTTTGCCCTGCCTAACACCTGGAGTCCTAGAAGGTGTTCTGCTTGAAACTGCAAGAAATTCCAAAAGTGTCTATTACAGCCATAAGTTATGATCTAATTATTTTAAAAAGAAGTCGGACAAATTCTAGCTGGGAAAGGGTCAATCTAATTAATTTCAAGGCCAGTAGTTTGTAGCATGTCCGCTCAGTAGAAATCATAGCAGTTAGTTCTGATCCTGTTGGCTGGCTCACCTGCCCAAGCCAGTTTAGAGAGATTGGGTTTTTTTAATATGCCTCTTTCAATTTCTCTCTAAGGTGATATTAATCCCTCTCAGTCAGCTTTGAATATTAAAAATATGGAAAGAGAATCTTTAAGGAACCGGGGAAACAGCCCCTCTCTCTTAGTTTGACTTTACTTGCTCCTTCCATGTTGCTTCTGCTTTCATGGTAGGGCTGAGTTGTGGAGTCTGAGGGGGTGAGAGGACCAGTCCCGTGGGCAGGGTCATTCTGCCCTTCCAGCACAGCACAGCTGGCATGGATCTTGGGCTCCCCTGAGCCTTACAGTGAGGGGTGCTGATTTCCTCATGGAGTAATGAGCAGCAATTGGGCTAAGTGGATTCCTTTGCAGGCGCTTGCTCTGGACCCCAGCAGATATTCTTTTAATCAGGCAGTTGCCAAATGTAACTTCAGAAATGAGGAGCATTAATTATCTGAAGAAGAGGCAAGAGCATGGTATGAAAAGACAGCATTCACAGATTAATCTTTGGCTACAAAAGAAAAAAATTACATTCAGAAAAAATCCTACAGCTGGAAAGAGAGCTGAAGAAATGCCTTGGAACAGAAGTTTGAACTTAAAATTGGAAGAGATTTCTCCCACTAATTTATTTCTCTGCAATGAGCAGATTTATAACTCATACAGAACAGATCACTCGAAATCTTTGCACAGGCACAAATGTCAAAGATCTTAGGGAAGGGAGGGTTTTTTTATGAAGCTTGTGCTAAATGTGAGCCAATGGAATGAATATTTGCATGCCTTTGTCCAAAAGCTGGTCTGGAATTCTCTTTTAGTTCTCTTCTATACAGCAGCTTTTTGCCATCAAAATTAATTTTTTTTTAATTTCCTTTAAATTAAAAATATATTTCCTGTTGATGTTTCAAGCCAGGCTGAAAGAAACTTTTAAATACAGTGTAAATCAGATTTTCATTTGAATTTATCCTAAATTATTTCAGTTTTTTAGACTGTATGTACATCTGGTTCCGATTCAATAGCCTTGTTGTGAATGTGGGGTCGTCTGTATGCAGTGAATCCTTGGTCACAGGTCAGAGCTTTCTGAACCTGGAGCTAGATCCCAGCTTCTCCCACTGCCCGTGCTTATGGCCACTGTCCCTTTCAAGAAGGGAAAAGGACCCCTATAAATTCCACTTCCTCTGGGGAATATTACTCCAGGCATTTCTGCCTTAAACACCTTTAAAGGAAGAGTCTCATTTCTTATTCCTATATCTATATATGAGGTAAAGCAATCTCTCAGAATATCAGTTTATAAAAAAATTGCATTTATAAAAGAGTCAATGAATCAACGTTAATGGTTAAAAAAGGAGCATTTTGATAATGTTCAGTAATAGGAAAATACTTTCCTCCTCTTTTTTCTTGCTCTACTGGAGGAAAAAATAGAAAATTAAGTTTAAATGTTCGTTAAATATGGCATGCCCATTGAACTTAGTTTGTACTG
>JANRGW010000510.1:0-29222 GCA_024733675.1 Psilopsiagon aymara | reverse complement strand
AGGTCCTACACCTGGGTCGGAGCAATCCCAGGCACAGCTCCAGGTTGGGCAGAGAAGAGATTCAGAGCAGCCCTGCGCAGAAGGACTTGGGGTATTGGTTGACAAGAAACTTCACATGAGCATGCAGTGTGCACTCACAGCCCAGAAAGCCAAGTGTATCCTGGGCTGCATCAAAAGGAGCGTGACCAGCAGGTTGAAGAAGGTTATCCTGCCCATCTACTCTGCTCTTGTGAGACCTCACTTGGAGTACCATGTGCAGTTCTGGTGTCCTCAACATAAGAAGGACATGCAAATGCTGGAATAAGTCCAGAGGAGGGCCACGAGGATGATCATGGGACTGGAGCACCTTCTGTATGAAGACAGGCTGAGAAAGTTGGGGCTCAGCCTGGAGAAGAGAAGGCTGCGTGGAAACCTCATAGCAGCCTTCCAGTATCTGAAGGGGGACTATAGGGATGCTGGGGAGGGACTTTTCATTAGGGACTGCAGGAACAGGACAAGGAGTAAGAGGTTAAAACTTAAACAGGGTAACTTTAGACTGGATATAAGGAGTTCTTTACTGTAAGGGTGGTGAGGCACTGGAATGGGTTGCCCATGGCAGGGGGGTAAGAACTAGACGGTCTTAAGGTCCTTTCTGAACCCAACTATTCTATGATTCTATGATTTACACTTCTGTTGTTACAAATACTCAGTCTTGGGGAATAGATCATAGAATCACAGACCATCTCATGTTGGAAGGGACTCATAAAGATTATAATCTCCATGCAGGAGTACCCTAAACTAAATCATATGACTAATAGTGTTATCCAAACTAAGATGCTCCTCGAACTCTGACAGTCATGGTGCCATGTTCACTTCCCTTGGAAGCCTGTTCTGACTGGCCACCCTCTCAGTGAAGAATCTTTTCCAAATGTCCAACCTGAACTTAGACTTCCCTGTGTCGTATCTCTGGGCCTCAAAGTGAGGAGATCGGCACCTCCCCCTCCACTGCCTCTCTTGGGGAAGCTATAAACTGCTCTGAGGTCTTCCTTCAGCCTTCACTTATGCAAGCTGATCAAATCAAGTGGCTTCAACTGCTTTTCATAAGTCTTGTCCTCAAGACCTTCCACCACCTTGGTCACCCTCCTCTGGATGTACCCTAACAGTCTGATGTCTTTCTTATATTGAGGAACTGAAACTGCACGCAGTACTCAAGGTGGGGCCACACGAGTGCAGTGTAGAATGGGACACTTACCTCCCCTGATCACATGGCTATGGAGTGCTTGATACGGCTCAGGACAGAGTTGGCCCTATTGGCTGCCAGGACACACTGTTGACTCATATTCAACTTACCATCAGCCTCACATCTTTTTCCATGGGGTTGCTCTTCAGCCTCTCATCCTCCAGTCTGTACATGTAATGAGCATTACCCTGTGCCAGGAGCAGAATCTGGCCCTTACTCATGTTAAATTTCACATAGTTAGTGACTGGTCTATCCAGATGACTTTTGTTGTTTCGAACAAAATAGACATAGCTGAGCTCTAGAGAACCAATGCATTTAAGGTTTCATAAAATTACATGAAATAGGATTTAGCCTAATCAGTAATCAATACAACATGAAGACAGACTTACCAAAACGACTAACACTATCTACTCCATTAATGATTGGGTTATAATCCAGATTATCTTCTAGACCAACCTGTCAAAAAAAAACCTGCATTTCAGGATTCATGAAAAAGAATTGAAAGCTGCAGTTTACCACCAAAATTATAGATGACTTAAAGCAGAGCAAATGTATTTTGCCCAATTGTTTTTCTGTAAGAATAAATTAGAAAAATATATGCAAATTTCTATGTCAGTGGTCACACACTGGAACCAGTTAAATTCAGTTTGAACATCTGTCGTGTTTCAAAGTTTTTTTAATAACACAAAGATATACTTTGTTTACCTCAAACAAAATCGATAAAGCTCTTAACTTTCCATTTCCTTTAACTGCCTCTTCAAAATTTGTAAACTGTTCTGCATCATAGCAGTAGATTTGCATCTGCAAATAAAAATATATTCAATGTTATGTATGGAAAAGTAAAAAAAAAAATATTCAATGTGGTTTTTCTGTTCCCATTTTGAGAAGAAATGTCCAAGCAATAAATTTAATTACAAATATATGTCTATTTTATCTATCTTGCATGCATTATCTCAAGATACAGAATGGAATTCATCTGCTTTTAGCTGTCTAACAATAACCTCTCCGGAAAAACCACTAAGTATGCAGGAGTTAGCTATCCTTTCAAGGAGCACAATGCTCTCCATGGATAATAGAGTAAACTGAGACAACTTGCTGATAATGCACATCTAACCTAAAGAACTGAGGTGAGATGAATCTTGTGGTAAAACCTGAGTCACTGGAAAAACATGAATAATAAGGCAAGATGTCCTACTAATATGCCTCGCAGTAAGTGTAGAGAAGCATTGGCCATAAACGATTATGAGGTATTTTGTACCCCCATCTGTATGCTGTCATGGGCTTTGGGTTTGTTGCACCCCTTCCTCTCTTCAGATGCAGTCAGGAAATCTCTTCCAGTGCCAGGTGACCGACGTGAATGGCAGAGTGTCTTGCTCCTACTCTCCTACTAGGTTTTTGTGTGATGATGATGGAAGAGAATAGTCTCTTAGATGCCTTGGCAGGACGGGTGGAGTGTGATTGGGAATTTTTAAATGGGTAATGAGCTAAAGCGAATGGCACTGTCCAGGGAAAGCTCCTGTCTCACAGCTCTCCATGGAGCCACGGACAACCTAGGCTCTATTGCTTTGGTCTGACGTAGAAGTTCAAAGTGCTCAGAGTGAGGAGCAGCACAATCACCTGGCATAACCTTATCTCTTTAACTGGAAAATAATCACAAGATCAAGTTAAGGATTGAAAGTTTTGTCTGCAGAATGTCGCCACGGATCTCAGTGAGAGCTTCTCCCCTTCTTCACCCCATTCCCATGATGCCAAGCTATTCTGCCAAACTGCTCCATGACACAGAAGTCTGTGTGCCTGCTAATGCTCCCAGGGTGGCTCCTGGCATGCTGCTGCCAGCTCTTTCCAGCCCAGCAACACAGGTCACGCTCTGTCCTGGTAATGCTCAGCAGCTCCCATGGGCCATCAGCAAAGCCCCAGCTTTGAAAAGTTCATTTACAATCTAAACAACTGACTGCTGTGGAATACAATGGGTCAAACTTGCAGGAGTTTAACTCTTAGTGGGACCTTGCATGCTGCCAGATTAGAAGACCCAAATTCTAATGTCATCTTAGATGACATGTGAAAACTCAGTTTAGACATTCTCAACATGCCACAGAACAACGCCTTATGCTGCCCTTCTGAAATGCATCATTTAAATAATTTTAATTTGGATTTAAGTGAATTATTATATTTGCAAATAGACATAATCAAGTGACAAAGCTATTTCATAAACAGTGTTACTTTTAGCAGAATGCAAATCTTCAAAATCATCAAAATCTGTTCTGTATTTTACCTCAAGAGGAAATTTTTGTCCTTCTAAACTATGCTCTGATCCATCTGATGATACGTTGCATTTTCCCCAGTGAAAAGTGATCTTGCTTGCTTTGAACACAGTGTCCAACCCACCTCCACTCACATAGTAATCATTTGTCAGGTTAATTTCCACTGAAGAAAGAGAGAGAGGGAAAAAGGAGTGTCAATATAAAAGCCAGCCAAGGCATCTATGACTCTCAGATTTCAGTATTAGGTGCTAAAAGGTAAATACGATATTCTTATTTCCCTGTATTTCATAAGCCGTTTGTCAGAAAATTGGTTGTTTAAAATAAGTAAAAAGTGTAGCAATTCACTATTAGCATGGAGAAATACATTTCATTTCATGTTGCAATTCTCAGAATAGTCATCTAATGTAGTGCACTATTATACTGGTCTCCATTTGACTGAAACTGGCCACAGAACTACACTAAAAAACTCAGAGAAAAAGGCTCATCCACCAAGCTGTTAAAGAAAACAAATTCCTGAAATACACAGCTTCCTGAAAGCAGCTTTGTTTTTAATAAAAAGGGAAAATCCCCCTTCATTATTATCCTAATTCTAGACACAAATCATGTGGTAACACAAGAAAAGAAAATTGTAGTTAGTTCCTAGAAAGACTGTCCTGTCTTTGATAAACCTTAGCTGTGGAACAGTCTCCCATGGAAGAAGTTGATGACAGGTCTTCAGATGGAGATAGATGGACACATGGTTTAGCTGGGAGTGCTTGTCTTCTGGAGGGAATGAGCAGGGTGGAATAGACCCAAGACCCACATTTGGGTTTCCAGTGATAGTGAATTGTTTGACCTCTTGCTAAAGAATCACTAATGGAGTTCAGTTTCATTACATTCCTTTCCTCAAAACCTTGAAGACAATTTAAACTGCAGAGCTTAGCAGCTCCTTTTATAATACCTGAATTGCTGTAGGTGATGAAGAGCTCGGTTCACTTTAATGGACTTTAAAAACTTTTTCCTCAGGGATCTCTTGAAAAGACACATACACTATTTATCTATCTCAGCTGGTAGTGCAAAAGGGAAGTAAGTGATTTGTGAAGTGGTATGTAGGAAGTACATGACAGGGTCAAGAACAAAAACCAGGAATAATGACACTAAAACAAGATAAAACCAAACCAATATAAAATAAAACAAAATAGCTGGTCTAGGGGTCCCACTGGAACTGGCAGAAGGTCAAAGACAGTTGTTAAGAGATTCCTTCCTCCACAGCTATGCTCGAAACAAGGAACAATAATTTCAGCAAGCAGCTTTTAGTTATTACTATCCTAGAGTTATTAGTGGTTGCAAAAAGATTTGTCTGATGATGTAAATGCCATCGTAAGTTTGTTTTATGTTTGGGAGTAATAAGCACTTGTAGGCATAAATCTCTTCTTTCGAAAATACATTTCTAAGATAGGTAAGACAAATCGGGACCATAACAGTACTTATTTCTCTTCTTTGACTTAAGAAGAAGTCTAAGTGAGTAATTGAGACAGAAGTGTCTACATCATAGGTGTTTATGTGTAGGTTAGATGAATTCCATCCTGAGTTTTTTGAAAGCACAACTCATCCATTAAGTGCTTCCAGGTGAGTAGACAATTTATTCATACTTTTAAAAAATCATTTTTGTATACTTGTTGCAGACTCTAGGAGTGCAGTAACCATTATCATTATTTTGAAGCAAATGTTAAATTAATGGTTAGCTTCAATGCAGTGCCTGTGATGGGATGGCAGCAATGATGTGATTGCTTTGGCTCTGTCTGTGCACATAATTATTTGTGTGATTTCTCTATTATGCTTGGCTATTGTCATCATCTGCTGTGGCTTGTTTTTTTTTAGTTTTATGGAAAAATTCAGAATGCACCAGGAGAGGGAATGTGAAATGAAAACGTTTAATTAAAAGTTCTTGGTTGATTGTCTATCACTACACCTGACCTCATTTAACTCCATGAAATCTTATATTTTACCTGTTTTGCCAGTATTGTGAATGAAAGTATCTTCCAAAGTTTCCTTTTCCCATCCATGGAATTTAAGTTTCTTCAGATTCACATTTACTTGGGTAAGATCTTCATCTATATTAATAGGAGACTGTTTGGCACCATTACAGGCTGAGTATTTCTTTCCCCAGTTCTTTTGGTTCAAAGTTCCTAAAAAACAAAACATTTGGGGTAAATACACTTGAAACCTAAACCAGTATCCATACAATTTTTAGTGTGAGACAGTTCAAATACAGTTTGATATCTGTAATCAGAGTACCTGCCCTTCTTTTAAGACTCATCTGTAGCAATAATCCCAGCTAGCACTGCATCCTACCTTCAGTAGTTGAGTCACTTTTAGACTGTTTCAGAAATCATACACACATGCTTATAAATCTTTAGGGAAAGCAGAAAACAACGAAAAACCCCTCACATACAACATACAGAAATAATGAAAAAAATGGGGAAAGGGAAGCTTTCACATGAAAGAAGTTGGCATTCAAGGAAACTTGGGAATTATTGCAAAACCCTCATTTCCAAATAACTCTTTTAATCATATGAATGCCATTAACATTCCTTCTGCCCAATGAGGTCAGCCACCCAATATAATTTTTAAATAAATAAAAGCAGTAAGATCTTTTTCTAAATCCTTACACAGAGGGAAAAAGGTGAAACAATTCTATCCTGAAAAAAAGAAAAAAGTCATTGATGCACTGGTAGGGAAGCCTGGCTGTATGGTCCAGGTTTGCCCACACACTCCAGCCATCACCCTTTGCAGCCTGGGCAGCAGTGGACAGGAAGTCCTGTACCTTCTTTAGGGCCCAGAGCCTTCATGGCCATTTCACTGTGGACAATTCATACATAGACAGCATGGAAACAGTGTGCATCTTCTTCACCAGCGATCTGATTATTTTCCGTAAGAAATGCTCAAGCCTCTACAGATCAGTGTGAGGAGTTAGCAGCAGCTATGAGAATCTTTTGTTTATATAACATAATAATACAAGTACTACAGCACTTTGTGTATTTTTATGTGCTTGCATACATACAAATATTTTTTCCTGATAGAGAATTTTGGTAATGCTTCAAAAGGCTAATTAAAACCAGGAGTCAACTGGACAGACCTAAGAAAATGTAATTGCTTCAGCCAGCTTCCCACTTACTAGTAGTTTAGAGCAAATAGAAGTGGATCCAATGCACACATTTTAATTCAATTACACATGTTGAAATGAGCCAGTGCTCATTTACAGGCCGCTGTGCTATATCCAAGTCTGTCACTGGAAGATTTGCTATATATTGTACCATAGGCAAAGACAGCCCTCACATTGTACTCAGAAAACTCAAGAGAGGGGAGAAGAGACAACAGTCAGTCCTGTAACCATGACAACAGACAGTAGTACAAGATGGTCATCTGGATAGCTATCTGCTGAGAAACAAACCGTAACTAAATTATTCAACAAGCATCAAGTCCAGCAAGTTACCAGTCTCACCTTGCTGCATCAGAATTCCCACATAATATATAAACCAATGCATAAACCAATTTACTTCTTGCAAACACCAACAGGAGAAACTGCTAGGGACAAGCAAACCAAAACAAATTCAAATCACGGGGTTATGAATCTGGCTGTCCTGCAGTGGGGATTAGAGACCTGTGAAGAGCGAGCATTGGTCTCCTGGGAGAGTAAGCTTCCAGCTCCTTCGAAAGTCATGCTTGTCCTGGACATCAGCTGTCAGTTACAGGTTATCATCTGTGAATATAATACACTATTCTGACTTCTAATGTGCTTTTCATAAGAAAAGAGTGGCTAATATTCCACCTTCTCCTTCCAACTTTCATAGTTTCATATTTTGTGGTTTTGTTACACAGAATGCAATTTCTTCAATTTAGTAGTCATTATCTGTGCCTCAGCATGTAATAGAACAAATTACTAGCATGAAGCCAATGATAACAGTAACCAGCTCATCCTAGAAGACAGTATCATGCCAACACCGTAATCAGTTACATTTGGAACCAGGGCACGTGGACTTACTTAGGATGCTGGCTGTAGGCACTATGGCAATGCTGCGGCCCAAATGACAAAAAAACCAAAGTTTTCTCTTTCACTCTGGATGTGAAGCTTTTCCTAAGTATTGCCACAAAGGAATTAAAGAAATTAGAAGGCTTGATGAGCAACACTGTTTCCTTTCCAGGGATGCCCCATCCCTGGCAGTGCTCAAGGCCAGGCTGGATGGGACTTTGAGCAACCTGGTCTAGAGGAAGGCACCACTGCCCATGGCAGTGGTTGAGAACTAGATGACCTCTAAGGTCCCATCCAACCCAAACTACTGTATGAGTCTATGATTTCTATCTCCCCCAAAGAGGCCTCATACCTATGAGATGAGCTTGCTAAAAAGATCTGAAAATGTTCTGCCTTTTTACTGTGTAGAAAAAAAGGCAATTCAGTCAAGCAAGTGATTACAATAAAAAATTTCTCTTTTCATAAAGAACTTTATTGTTTATGACTTACTAAAATCTTACAGCATCTATGAATCTTTATACCCCAAAGAAAGTTTTAGAATAGTGATTTTCATGTAATTACATATTGCCATACACACACTGATAGTCACTGCAAGAAGCTGATCTATGTATATTATGCATGAAAAAGATGCAAATACTGTTTCAGCTACAGTCTAGTTAATATGTCTACCTCATCTGTATGAATGTTACCTTGAAATCAACCAAGAATAAATGAAAAGTATTTCATGGTTGCAGAGGACAAGAGATAAGACTTCCAGCTATGACAAACTAACTGAATGCTCAAGTCAATGCTCAAGCTGGCGAATCTGAATATGTATTTGACAACTTTTAATCAGTTTTATTCTCTGTGGTCCAGCAGCTGTAGCTGAAAAAGCTACAGAAGCGAAGGACACCATTACTGCTTAGAATTGCAGAAGTACAAGTGATCTCAGCACTGAGAAACACAGACAGCGTGTAAGATAAAAATGACAATTTAGTAGTAATGAGGAACAAGATGTGTGTACATTTTGCATTTCAAGAGGCAAATCACACTTGCATAACCACTGAGTAGCTGTAGCACTGATCCAAAACAACGGAATGATACGTGCTGGAAATCAATGGCAGGCTCCAGGCTGGGGCAGGAACATACGGAATTCCAGAAGGAACTGGAGTTCAGTCATGATGATCTAAATTATACTTGAGCAGGAAAATACATGTTTATGCATAAATTCTGAAAATTCTGGAGCAGATATTGATTGTGCCTACATTAGCAAGTAGTGCAGAGCAATACGAGCAGATTTATAGTGTGAGGACCAGATGTCCACACCATATGTCTTTCAGAAGATTTTTACTTCAGCCTGCCTCTGGTCCCATGGGCTGAACACCCATCAGCTACTTAAGTGCATTAGATAGTCCCTGACGGATATCTCCTGTCTAGTATTAGTTGAGATGAACCTATGTCACGAGCTGTGAGACAGCTCTACCTTGCAAACCAAAGCTTGGCAAGTGGGGTGCAGCCAGGGTATTTGCTTCTGAAGTCCACTCCCAATCTGAACTAGACTGTTAACATAAATGCATCCAGTGTGGGCAGCAGGTGGTGAAGCTGCTGCAGTTTACATGACTTGCAGAAAGCCAAAACACAAGTAAAGGAACCAAATGTTTTTAAACAAGAGCAGATTGTTTTACTTTAGGTGTTATGATGGAAATCATAAACCAAAACCATGCCAGCCATTTTGAAAAATATTGCTGCAGCTGAACTTTGAAAATGAATTCCCCCAAACTGTGTTTTGGAAATAGGAGAAGAATAAAATTGTGCACGATATATCTTCAGCAGTGCACTGAGGAAGCAATATTTGTCAAAGCTGTCAGTGTAGAAGATATAACTGACAATTCACAATGAATGAAAATGAGCCTCAACAAAAGATTACAAGTTAACGGAAGACTGCCTATATCATAACCTTTACCACTCTTGCCCAGGGCAGCATACCCACAGAAAATTCTCCTACCCTTTCTATCTAAGAAATGCTCACACCTAACTCTGCTCTTCATGCTTAGCCCCAGTGACCATCCCTGCAACAAGTATCTACTTCTCCTTTTGTCCTCCAGTCATATAGAACAATAAAATCACAGAATGGTTTGGGCTGGAAAGGACCTTAATGTCATCTAGTTCAAACACCTCACACTAGACCAAGTTGATCAAGGCCCTGTCCAGCCTGGCCTCAAACACTTAGGGATGGAGCATTCACAGCTTCCTTGGCCAACCCATTCTAGTGCTTCACCAGCCTTACAGTAAAGAACTTCTTCCTTATATCCAATCTAAACTTCCCCCATTTAAGCCTGAACCTGTTACCCCTTGTCCTATCACTACAGTCCCTAATGAAGTCCCCCTCCAACATTGTTGTAGGCCCCTTTCAGATACTGGAAGGCTGCTATGAGGTCTCCACACAGCCAGGCTGAATGGCCCCAACTTTCTCATCCTATCTTCAGACAGGAGGTGCTCGAGACCCCTGATCATCCTCGTGGCCCTCCTCTGCTGCTGTCTTTGGAAGACCTGGCCCACAAGGTCTTACTGTACTTCTATATTTTGTAAAAATATTTGAAAAAAAAGTATGTCAGAGAACTCCGTGTGTGTGGGCAGTATCCTTTGCAAGCAGAAAGGCTGAGCAGGGATGAAGACAAGCTGTGAAACTGAGTGGGCTGCGGTCCTCCCAGCAACTTACCAGGAGAGAGGTTTTTCACCAGCTTTTGCTTTCACAATAGTTTTATAAATAGAGATTGGACACATACAGAGGATGAAGGATAGCCCTTCTGTGTGGGTTGCTAATAATGGATTTGCCTTATCAAATATGTTACTAACCACTTTGAAGTGCTAAATGATTTGAAGGGATTTTTTTTCAGTGCAAACACATTTTATCTCAGATATGAGAAATCAGAAATAAGGCCATGGAAAGATGTGGATACTTGTCCTGGGACAAAGATTAAATTTAGATGCCCTATCAATACTGCTCTGAATACCAAACTGTAGATCTGTTCTTCCTCCTCCCCTTTATTTCTGCTTCACTATTTAGACAGTGCATCCAAACTGGATGAACAGAGGAGATGGAGATCAACAAACTTCAAAATACTTCATACCATTAATAGCTATGGCATTTAGCTTATTACCAAAAGTTGTACTATGCAGTCTCTAATTGTCCAAGGTAAAAGAAGTATTTCAGTTCACTTTCTGGATGAGTGTGCCACTGGCACAAAGACAGAAGTACTGCCAATGCTAATCCTGTGAATGTTACCATAGCTTATATTGCAAAAAACACGACATAAGGCATTGCATTCTAGGGAAATATTCTGGTTATCAAAAAAAGAAAAAAAAGAAGGTTGAAATTTTACATATTACTGAGTAGAAGACAATGCTTCAGCTTCACCTTCATTGTGAGGATTTTTAGGGTTTGTGTTTTTTGCCTCCAAAAGCCCCAATTATCCCCACAGTCTGTTTCCAACTGGTCTGATGAAGTTTATGAAAATTCTTCAGATTGCAAAAATCCAGACTTTAATGGGTGACATTACCTGTCAGGACAGAGTCACAACAACAGAGAGGGAGTTTTGCCCTCCAGGTTTAGCCTTAGCCAATTATAATGCCCGTTTCAGTGATTTAACTGTGTGGGTTTTCCAAGACTGGATTGCTTGCCAATGTCCAGGTCAAATATGAAATTATACTGGTTATGTTAAAGAGAGACAGCCCTCTGAGTAACTGGATGGCCACTCCAAAAATTTTAATAGCATTTAAACCCTCAAAGTTCAACACTGATAAAGTAACTTGCTTTTGAATGAGCAGGAGCCAAATACATTTATCTCATGGACTTTTCTGGCATGCATAAGGGAACATGCTTCATCTTTCTTGCCTCTTTTTTGCTTTTCCTCTTGCGCACAGGGGCAATTGCTATTGGATTTCCTTACTGTTCGGTGCAATATTTCAAGTAAAGCAAACAAAATCAACAAAAACAATCTAGTTCCTTTGCAACCAGATGCATTCAAGCAAGCCAAAACTTCTAATCTATTATTTTGTTCAGTGCCTTGTCATTTTCGTATGAAAGTATCAACACAACTATACTGTATTCTGTGTATTCTGTGTACATGCACACAAAAAAACAATAGTATGCACAAATACAGACTTTTCCTGAGAAGAATATCCTAAAAGATGGCACAGCACTAACCTCTCTTCAGCTGGACTCTGCTAAGTCAATCTTCTCTATTCCACATGGAAAACATGCTAGACCACTTACCCCTTGCTAAAATCTAACACAGAAAATGAATCAGGAAAATTCTGATGAAACATTTTGTTATCTTGAAATTACTGGATCTTTCATCTTTTGTTTATTTATTTGAACATAAACTTTATGCTTGTTTCACATCAATAGTAACTCAGACATTGCCCTATAAAACAACTAAAAAGCAAGAGAGTGAGAAAAATATTTTTGTTTTCTTTTTTTTTTTTTACTTTACCACAGGAAAACACCCCATCAGACAGAATCATAGAATCACAGAATCAAAGAATAGTTAGGGTTAGAAAGGACCTTAAGATCATCTAGTTCCAACCCCCCCTGCCATGGACAGGGACACCTCACACCACAGCTGTTGAGATAGAATGGAAAACTACAATCAGTATTATTAATACAGTGTCTGTTGGTGACTTTTCTCCCTGGAAGTCAGTCTGATGATTCACAGTCAGAATAAGTGAATTACTGAGAAAAATGTGTAGGAGGATAAATGCCAATGGACAGCTTTCTTTCAGTATAGCAGCGGTTTGCTGTTCCTCTTCTCTTTCTTTCATTCTCTGATAAATCTGGCCATTGAAGGCCAGTTAGAAAATGTATGATCAAACACTTCCATGCTAGAGAAAAGCAGATTATCACTGATGCTCCATTTGCAGTGCACTCACTGAGATAGCTGTTTAGACTAGGGGAAGGATTATGGGAGAGATTCAGTCAGCCTTTGAAGACATCTCTTTCCTATTATTCTCATCCCATTGCTCCTAAATTTGCATATAACTGCTGCTAGATAATCATGTAGCAATATATAATGAAAACTTGCCATGTAATTTTTTATAATTAATGTAGCGTTAAGAACTGAGCTATATTTTTCAAGTAAGTATTAAGGAAGGAAATTTGGTTCAGGGCCAAATTGGAAAATGTCCAATATAAAAGAAACATATTCTTCCTCCTGCTTTTATTTCATCGTTAACAATTTCTGAAGTCCTGAATACTTTCAAACCTTGCTCCAAGGAATTCAGGTTGTAGCAATGATTTCCTTTACCTGTAGTAATACTTAAGATACTGAAACTGAATACAACACTGCTGAGTGACACAGATCATTCCAAGATCACGGATAACCAGAGCTGAAAACAATGGGAATTCATGGAGCTGACTCACTTTCAGGGTAAGAAATAGACAATGCTTTTTGCCCAGTGCTGAGCAGCATGGCCTATTCCTTCATTTCATATGTCCTACAGCTGCAACTTTTTTCATGCTGGATATCACAAAATTAGCTGTCAATTTTGTGTCATGGCAATGCCAAAGGCTTGTATGATCTTTCAGAAGCAGAGGACTCCCCACCTGGTTTTAAGCTGTTTGATACACTGCTAGCAAGGAAGGACAAATAAAATGGGAGAATTGAAGGCTCTGTCACCTAAAGCCACCCCTGATTGGCAAAATAGAAGCAACAGCTTTCCAATACGGTACAGCCCCATCACAGTTCAGCTGTACTTCCCAAAAGAAGGCTTACTTCCACACTTAATGCTACTATGGATCCATACTGTATTTTTATTGGTGAACACGGGCATAAATTACGCTTATGGCATAAGTTTCTGTCCCACATCGTGCAAGTACCATTGTATTAGAAACATAAAGGCTGCATATGACAAAAATTGTGTGGACTCAAAGCTTGCATGAGTTTTAAACAGAAATAAAAAATGCTCTTTAAAGGACGATCAGCTTGAGCAAAGTAAGAGGAAGCAACAACCTATTTCAAGTGTAGCATTCAGCACCTATCTGATTACTGAGAACTGATGTAGTCCCAGGAGATGAGCACAATGAAACCCACCTCAAACAAGAGGAAACCTCTTGTTTACCAAAGTGAAGACCACCATCTAAGTCTAATGAATTGTACTATGACAGTCTTTGCTTTTCACTCCTCATTATTATGAGGTAAGGTGTGCTGTATTTTAGAAATTATCTTGGGTGGCAGAACCAGGCACTCAGTATAGAAACAAAATGCAGCAATGAATTTTAAAAGAGTGCATGTTATTTCCTCCTTCTCAGCTTCTCAACAGATCTAATGATATATCTCAGCTTTCATGGAGAAAACCAGTAAGGTTTCTTTTTCTCTCCTGTTGTACGACCTCCTCTCTTCCCTTACTCCACTTCCCCTCCTTCCCTTCTCCTTCTTCCTTCTCTCCTCTCTTTCTTCTCTTTCTTCCCTCCTCCCAGTCCACTAAATGGTAATGAGCACTCTGTTTAGTTCCATGAAACGTCCTGCGATGGTATACCACAGAGGCACTTGTTCCCCTTACCAAACACATGCATTATTATGTTGTAATTCTTTACAAAAGCAACTTTTGTTAGAACTAGCCTATCTATAAGAATAATATATCTCATAAAGGCCACAGCTGTAAGTTCTGATCCAAAGCCTGCTGAAGTATATATGAATAAATCACCAGTAGGTTCTCTGGGCTTTGGATCAGATCAGCTGTGCATACATAAAATATCACTATTAAACACCACTGGCAGAACCGTGGATACACAGGTTCCACAAATGGCCATGAAAGAGGTTGGCATTTACCCTCAAATAGCAAAAAAGCACTTATTTCAACTGTAAAGAACAACAAAAAAATCCTGAAAAGGATGGACAAGGCAAAAAATAAACCAAAGTGAGGCAAATCTAAGGAAATAAATATAATCCAGTAAGGATTACTGGATTATATCACTAGTTAGCAAGATAAAGTACCCTGATGTCCAAAAGGACATAGAAGTAATTCTGTTTTTTTTCTCCCCAGCTTCCCACTTTTACAGAGCTTCAATTTTTATAAAATGAAGCTCCTACATATCTCCAGATGAATATAATATCCTAGGAAAGTGGGGATTTCTTTTTAGCATCTTTACTAGAATCTATCATCACACTTCTATGGGAATTTCAATGCATATAATGTTTGCATAATAGTAAAGATAAGAGGAGGTGATGGGCAGGAATTTATTACATAGTATTATATTGAGCCATATGGATTTCATATATACAAGCCATCGCTGTATGAGTGCTCATCCACACAATTTCTTATTAGATTTTATTTCTACTTTAGTAAGTCAATTCTAGCTCATAAAACAGCTCTTTAGACAGCACTTTGACTGAAATAACAAAAACTTCAATTCTCTTTCCCTTTCCTCCCAAAATTAAAGAAAATCCTTTGAAAAATGCAAAAAACTCACCCCCCTCCTAACATTCCACAAACCTGCCTGCACTAATGGCATTCCTTTGTTTGGACTAAGTATAATTTCAGTGTTATCATTACACTTCCATTTTGTCCACAGACTTTGTAACAGACACTTTCAGAACTGCCACAGACATGTCAGTCTCTTCCTCTGATAATATTCCATGTTAAATTTAAATAATACTATTATGTGATTTAGACTATTACATCCCCAAAACCACTCTTTGCCAGCTCTTCCATTGAGTGAGGTTTTACACAGCCTTGACTTGATAACAGCATTATGTGAATTACACTGTAGATACTCCTTCCAAGTATTTTTTGCACAAATATGTTGCATGAATCTCTGTTTTTCTCTTGCCGATCTATAAAAGGCCGAACCAGTATATCTTTCAGTCACTTTCTGTGCTGACTAGTTATTCTTAAGAGTGCATAGCTGAAACCTATTGAGCAGCAAGAGTATCTTACCTCAGATGGGGAACTCTGTCCATTAATAGCTTCACAGCTCTTCCATTATACTGTATACTGGAAACTTTTTGAAATGAGAATGGAAGCTGCATTAGCTGCTACAGGGGAACATATGCAATTCATTCATCTCTGGGAACTGTGGCCTCCATCTACCTCAGTCAGGCAGTAAGTTCTTGGCCCTCTCTGAGTCTTGTGATGCTAAAACTGGCCTAAAATGTCATGCTGCTGTTAGGAGCACTGCTTTTTACCTCACATTTTCTGAATCTAAGATTTAATTCATTGCACTACCATATTGAAAAAAAAAAAATAGAAACTGTCACCTCACCTACTCCCCCTGAGTCAAAGGTTCATAGTGAGGATTCCAGTTTTCATCTCAGTATTGCTTTATATTCACTAAACACTTCCTTGGCTTAGTACTTTTTTTTTGTCTTTTCATCTACGGCTAATACACAAAACAATCAAATTCCACAGAGATTCTTGTCATTCTTTTTCTTTTTCTCTTCTCTGAGGAGAAAAAGATATTTTCCTTTAATTTCTACGCACAGGAAAGTAAAGAGGATCAGAGAAGCACGTTTCTTTCTTCACATTATTACCCAGGAATCAAATGTGTAGGGTACATTTTACCCCCTGCAGATAAATGTTTTACTAAGTAAACCATCCAAGGAGAAAGATATATATATAGCATACTTTATCACAGCTGGATATATTAAAGGCATGTTTCTTGATTCATTTATGCATTTTAAGCAGGAAGTTAGTATGGCAGAAACAAGAGGAACATATGGTACTCCTGACACATTAACATCATCTAACCATTATATCTCTCCCCAGTGCAGAGTAGTAGTTATCTTCTGCCATAGAGTTATGCAATCATTCACATAAAGGAAATTAACCAGTCCTAAGAAGGGGCTGGATGTACCCAAGTGGCTTTAGTACCAAGTGATACAAAGTATTCAAGAATCTAAACATTTCTAGATTTGTGGAGGGCTTCTGTGCAAGCAGATTAAATTTTATCTACTGCTACTTCTCCCTTCCTTTTCTCCATTAGTGAAAAGTACCAATTTTATGCTCAGCAAATAGTTTATGCTACCCTAAACATGTTATCTTGAATGTAAACGCTATTTTGGTACGTTCTCCTGAAAAATGCACTTAAAATTACTGAATTATTCCACAGGAAAAATTTTCTGACAAGAATCTTCTTGTTCAGTCTGCAAGGAATTGGACAGCCATAATGAAATGAAACTCAGATCTGTAAGCTGTTAGGTCAAAATCTCTCCAATATGTGCTTATTGTGCAGCTAATTGAAATGTAGCTGATCAAGCTCAAGAGACCAAGCTACATTACAGTTCATAGGTACCCAAATTTTCACCAAAAGCTCCCTAAATACTCTATCACTGCCTGTGCCCTGCGGCACTGTCAGTTTCACTAAGGTGAGCAACCAATATCAAACTCCAGTCTGGATTCACAGACAAATCATCCCTTGCCATGAGCTCCCAACGCACTAGCCAGCACTTGCCTAGTGACTCTCAGACTGCACAGTCAACAGCACCAAGAAGAAAACAAAGCTCTGCAGCTGCACCTCCTGCCAGTGGATGACCATTTCACTACAATATCCCAGCAGATACAGCCAGGCAGTGTATTGAGGAGAACACAAGTTAAATACCCTCTTCAGCCAAAAAAAAAAGATTATTCATGATCTGTATTTTGCATTTCCCATGACAAGACCTGAGAATATTAAAAAGAGAAGAACAAATCACTGCCAATGCTGTATTACGGCGAGGCTAAAAATTCAAGAATCAAGAAGATGAGGAAGGAGAAGGATGATTTTGTAGACCAGCAGCTGGAGCATTCAGCTGTGAAACAGTAGGGATGACACAACTGGGCTGAGACAGGCTCCTTTCTGCTAATTGTGGATTCCAAGGCAAGTAACTCCCCCTTGTGCTGTTTAGGTGCCTAATGCAGATGCCTAACCTTGAATTTTGAACTTGAAGATATTCGTTCCCTATGATCCCTAGTCATCAATACTTTTACAATGGGACATGCTAAATCTTTGTGCACTTGTGAAGGCTACACAGGAAATTACTGCAAAATAACCACCACATTCCAAATTTGCATCTGAGATTATTGCACATGTAGCTTCCACTGGGACACATAAACACTAAATCATAGTCTAATTCTTCTGCAGTATTTCTCTGGTGTTTTGGTTCTCATTTGAACATGGCCTCAGTCCCACAACCAGATCCATGTGGACATCCAGCTATACTTGTCGCAGAAATTATAGCCACAAAACACCCTGTGTAACATTAGTCTGTCCATATAAATAGATACTATTTTTGTGGCAAATCAAACCCCACTATTATTAATGCAATCAGATAAAGTAATTGCTAAAAATAATTAAATATAATAAATTTCTAATTGTATATTTGCTATTCCAACACAATGGCTAATGTAAACAATATGGCATTTAACATCAAATAGCACTGCATGAATTAAGAGATTTCTGACACAGTTTCATTACTGTTCAATCACAGAATTATAGAATACAGGGTTGGAAAGGACCTCAAGCATCAACTAGGCATCCCAGCACCCTGTCCAGCTGAGTCTTAAAAGTGGCCAGTGTTGGAGAACCCACCACTTCCTTGGGAAGATTACAATGGCTGTTCTCATTGTGATAAATTTTCCTCTGGTGACCAAAGTCACAAGACCTCTGCGGATCAAAATCTGTATCAAATGATGCTTAATTCCCATATTCTCGAACAAGAAACTCAGACTACATATAAAAATCATAATCAAGAAAATCAGAGACAAAATCCTTACCTAATTATGCCAAGTATAAACGAACCACTTACTTTTTTAAAACACATATAAGGCCAGGATTTCTAGCTAAGGCATATCTAAAGCATACTAAAGCCTAAGTACTAAATCTATATCTCTTGGTAGTTTTGAAGATATAAAAACATTAGTCTCACTTATGAACGACTTGTATGACATTTACACAAAGAAGTCAATCTGAAGGAGATGATCAAAAACCCACTGTAGGTTAATTATATGATTCTTCCACATCAATTCTACAATAGGGAGTAACAGATTAGAAAAGTGCTGGAGCTCGGGGGTGGGAAAGCAAGGCAAAAGCACTATGTAAATGAAAGTTTCTGAGAAAATGCACAGACAGCTTCTTGCATATGTAATTGTGAACTCTTTCTTTAATAATTTCTTTCTGGTGTGGGCAGCAACAACCTTTCCCTGCAAAAGAATCAGTTTTATCTTGGAATAATACCCAGAATTTCTTTTCCAGTAGAGCCTATCTCCCTGTGGAGAAACATCAAATCTAGAAGACTCAGGGAGTGGAGATTCCATGGAATTGTTTCTGCAACGAAAAGATGTTTTTGACTTCACAGAAAAGAATACCAGTCTGTGACTGTGAGTCACAGGAAACTTTTTGAAAATGAGGGTTTTTTCCTATCCTGCTTCTGCTTTCGCTAATATCCTGTTGCCCCACAGTTCTGATAAATAATTCCTTGACCAGTGGTTGTTGTTGAAACTATTAATCTGTGAAGACTTGTCATGCAGACTTATATTGAGACTTGATCACCCTTATCATCTCTTAGCTTGTCTTTCTTCTATTTCCTTCTCCAGTTTAGTCATGATGTCTTTTGTGTAAGACTCTTACTTGGAATCACAGAACCACGGAACAGTTGAAGGTAGAAGGGACACACTCAACAACTCTTGCCCCAACAAGGTCATCTACAGCCAGTTTCCCAGAACCATGTCCATTTGAGTATCTCCAAGGATGGAGATTCCACAACCTCTCTGGGCAACCTGTGCCAGTGCTCAGACACTCTCACAGGTAAAAAAGTGTTTCCTGATGTTCAGAGGGAACCTCACGTGTTTCAGTTTGTGCCCACCACCTTCCCTGAACTCTCTCCAACATGTCCACAACTCTCTTGAACTAAGGGAGCCCAGAACAGTACTATGTGGCCTCACTTGGAATGAGGGGAAGAATCATCTCCCTTGGCCTGCTGGCAACACTTCTCCTAATGCAGCCTAGGATACCATTAACCTTTGGTTTTGCTGCAAGGGCACGCTGTTGGCTCGTGTTCAACTTGGTGTCCACCAGGACCCCCAGGTCCTTTTCTGCAAAGCTGCTTTCCAGCTGGTTGGACCCAGAATGGACTGGTGCCTGGGGCTGCTCCTCCCCCAGTGCAGGACTTTGCACTTGCCTTTGTGGAACTTCATGAGGCTCCTGTCAGCCCATTTCTCCAGCCTGCTGAGGTCCCTCACCAGTCCTCCTAGTTTTGTATCATCAGCAAGCTTTTTGAGGGTACATTCTGTCCCCTCATCTAGATCACTGACAAATTTATATATTAATACTCTTTTCCCATTATGCTGTACCTTGTAAAGAAAAAAATAATATGGACTTGTGATGCCAAGTCAGAAAGAAAACCCATTCACCAGAGCTGCATAAGCTATACCAGAGCTTATCACTCCTAGGGCATTACAAATGTTCTGCATGGCCATCCTTGGCATCACACCTCATTTACACCTCCCACAAAATCTGGGGATGAGTTCTGCATACAACTCCACAGGTTGGAAAATTATATTCCATGACCACACTGGCATTCTCAGGAAGTACAATGCTGTCCTTGCCAGCCTCTGTGCTATCAACCCATAATATTACTGCCATCCTACCAAACCAAAATACTGAGGACACTGTGAGGTACTCATGATACTAGCATTCTGTCTCATATTAAGGGGGAATTTTGTTGACAAGTGTGCCCTTGTCTTACTTCTTAGCTGAGCAGAATTTAATTGAAACACATTTCCTGAGAACACTTGATCACTGTTCAAGTTATCCTCAGCTTGCAAGCACAGAGTACTATGTGAGCTTTACTCCCTGCCCTTGCCCCTCCATATTCCCATGCCATTTGACTTGACTGCAGCTGTATACCTGCATAAACTCACTGCTCCAGACTAGGTTTGACAAGTCCCTGTTCCATAAGTACAGTCCATTGAAAGACCACAATGCATGATCTTGCCTTTAATTTGGTACATAATTTAATGTGATACTTGGACAAACAGTTGCATAAAATAAATATTGCCATTACACATACCACAATGCTTCCCTTGTTAATGCTGCTGCTGCTTGCTAAAAATTTGGCAGCTGCATTTCTCCAGATGTGCTACCTAAATGGCTATTTAGGATGGAGAATTTCCACCCTCTGCTTATATAGTTTTATTGTTTTCATCCTTGCACATACTAGGCACTTGCTAGCACATAAATACTTAAGATCTCACTCCATTTTAATGGGTTTTGAAACCAAAATGCTTCTTTACAAATATTGCAGGAAACAAAGTGACATCAACAGTATAGTGCCGTCTCTTTCACATCTGGACGGCAACGAAACAGTGGTAGCTGACACTGAAAACAAATTTAGCAATTTGCAGCTGTGTTGGCCTAATAAGTGCTTAAGGGATACCTCATGAGGGAGATAAAGAAAGGAAGAACATGCGCTTAGGACAGGTGATTAGTACTGTGGGATCCTGGGAAGCATTAATTTGACAACAATATACAAGCCAACAGTATTTTTGTTCTCTGCTCTCTACTGGGGGTATTGCTTCAAACTGCACTGTCAGTTTGCAAGTCTGGCATCTACTTACATTGTTAAAAATCTTACAAGACCTCCCATTTGAATAATGGGTCCTGACATGTATTTCCTAATTTGTTGTATGATATAGCTACTGTGGACAACTGTAATCATACTCCAACTGTTTCTTTAGAAAGAGGTTCTTAAAAAATTGCTGAGATATAATCTGCATCTGTGATGGTATAAACAATATGTCCTGTGGGATGACTACATTAATATTTTATTAATAACTCCTTGCACAGCCTCCTACATGAGCTGTGGAATGTGAAAACAACCTTCACTGAAAGGGAGGATGAAAAATTAGAAGTGAATATATAAATAACCTTTAAGAAATATTTAGCCATTTCAGCATTTAATGAATTGCGTTTCTGCTTAAGATTTTGGCTTTTAAGCTGTAGGTTTGCTGCTCTGCATAAAATCTAAAGGATGCTTGCTGCCAACTTGCAACCTGGTCAGTCGTTTTCAAGAGAATCAGATTACTTGGTTTGAGGGATCACATTTGTCAGCCTTTGAGGTTTGACAATCACATTGCCTATTTTAAAGGATGTTTTTATGTTTTTCTCCTGAGCATCCATATGCTATAGCTTCACTTAAATAAAAAGAGAAAACTGAGAGGGAAAGTGCAATTAAGGTTTTGGGCAGGCTTAATGCAACGTATCTAGTGCAATTGGTGAAATATGCTACGCAGCTAAAGGCGAAGAGTCTTGCAGGAGGAGATACAAGGTACATAATTTAAATATCTCTCTTTTCATTGGCTATATCAAAGGCAAGCACCATCCAGAGGCCAATCCAATCGGTTAAGTTCAATTAGTTCTCCCATAATGGTAATGGGGATGACGGGCACAGATAAGATACTGCTGCCTCTACACTAGTGGTTAGAACACTGGATGAAGAAGCAGTGACTTGAATTCTTGGGTTTATTTTTCCTGAAGGAGTTATTCCAAGACAGTAGGAAAAGGCCTAATCAGTAAAAGAGAGTAGTGGCTGTCCCTTTCAAAAAGGCTGGACTGCTGCTGGCTTCTGGACAAGAAGAGACCTCAGCTCTCAAGGTGAAAAGAAGCCTGATTTTCACCTGCTGGTTATAGCATTTAGTGGAGGGGAAGGAGGGGAAGGGAACAGCCCGAAGTCTGGTTTCTTTTTCTAGGTCTGGTTTTCGCTTTTATTCAGAGACAGTCTAATTTGAGAGGTGTGGAAACTGCATATGGAACCCCAATTCCAGTGAGCTGCTCTTATTTGCAGGGAAACTGCACCATACTGTAGGAAGAAGAAAAGGTCTATAGGAGGTTACATACAGTAGTTACACTTCATGTAGGAGGCTGCAGCTCTGGAGACTGCAAGCTGTGAACTTTGGTGTGTGGAAGATGGAGAGCACCAATAGGTAAAAAGAAAATTGAAGGCATTTCCAAACAGCATTTTAAGAGAAAAGTGTTGTTTGACTGTATATTTCATTTCACTTTAACTAACTAATAGCAGTGGATGCTTCCTTTGAAAATAAAACAACTCAACAAGTGATACCTGAGGCTGATGAACAGGATGCCCTTATGCAGAGACAGACAGCCCTGCTCCTCATACACATCAGCACTTCTGTAATGCACAAATGCATAAGCCTGTAAATTGCAGTGTCTTCATTTCCCAAAGGACTGCTTAGCTAGAATCAGGTCCTAAATGCGTATTTAAAAGAGCATTTACTTAAATGTGCTTCTAAAATGTGCCATCTTATCATAAATGCATGCACAGAACATCCAATGATGTCACTGCTCTGGGCTGCTCAGCAAACAAAAAGTGGTTTCTGTTTGAAAGAACATACACAAAAGATTGATAAGCATATACAGGTGCAAGACTGACACTTAGAAAAGTTAATAAGTTATTACAACTGTTTTTTCTAGATCTGCTATTGTTAGGTTGGTTTTGCTTGTAGCTGTTCCATTTCTAGGCGTATATTCTGTCTCCAGTATGCAGTATCATGACACACAAAAGAAACATTATCCTCCCAGGGACACAGATTCGTCACTCACCATGGTGCAACCACCTCTGGGAATATTACAGGGACCTCAACAGGTACGGAGGAAGCTCAAAAATGTGAAATGAAGGAAACTGATTCACCAAGGACAAATGTGTGAGTACCACTGGAGCACTGTGCAGCTTGAAAGAAGCTGTGGAGGTGTTCTGAGACAGCATGCTGGCAAAGATGATTTCTCATATCACTTTGATGTAAAATGTAAATGCTACAATAAGCACAGAATGTCCACTAGAAGCCCTTTGTTGGGTGAAAGGTGATGCTGTGCAGCTGTGTTGCTATGGCAGGGCTGCAGAAGGTTTGATGAAATGACATACTCTCCTATTCCATGCTGTGCCTACAAACTCAAGAGGATGCTAAAAGCAGTACAAATATAACCCTTGGGCTGCTCTGTTGGGAAGGTCAGCAGGTTCCAGCTGCTGACAGCCCAGATGTTCAGAGCTGCTCAGTTGCAGGAGAAAGAAAGCACTGCCAGCCCTTGGTGCCCCACCATAAAGAGCTTTTCAATCAGACAGAGCAATGAGCATGCACGACTGCAAGTTTGCAGCAGTCCAGAACACAGAAAATGGAATCAATTTTATCTCAAATTGTATGCACTAACTATCCAAAGAAAAGCAAACAACTTTTTAATACCCATGCAAAGCAAATGAGTCTGGGTTTCAAAACTGGATTCAGAAGCTTTGGAGAAGTGACTGGTAAGACCCATAAAAAGTTATGAACTTAAAGAGTTATAAGAAATCTTGTATGCATGTTAAATTTAAACTGCAGATGCAAATCACCCAAGCCTAGAAACAAGCCTTGTGCCCTCACGCAGATGTTTCTGCCCCACTAGATCCTACTATATTTCTACTGAAAATAATTGCAGCAGTCTAACACACACATTTTATCTCAGGCCATGTTGGCAAGAGCTTTCCCAAGAAACACTTGCCCTAGACCGAAAAGGAGTTGATAAAATAAAAGCAATCCCATCATTCCAGGTTCCAGATACAAAATGAGACATATTAGGGCTTTCAGAGAAAAGATTGGCTTTTTTTTTTTTTCTTTTCTTTCCCCCCTTTTTTTTTTCTTTCCCTTCTTTTTTCCTTTTCTTTCCTTTTTTTTTTTTTTTTCTTCCTCAGAAGGGAGATGTTTCACATTTTTCTGAGTCTCACTGCAATAAACATTTTTGTCTGTAATACTCCCTATAGTCTTTCCTCCCACAGCCCCGAACAGTCAAAAATGGGGAAATGACCTAGCATTGAAAATAACTTTCTTAGACTTAGATTGATGATTATCAAAGTAGTAAAGATCTGATAATCTGGGTAACTTCAAGAACAGCTGGTGGTATTCTCTTTTTCTATGCAACATACATCCTAGGTGCTGTTTGAAAGATTATTAAATAGGGTCTTAAGCTATCCCAAAGCATCACAACTCTGAGAGACTGAAAGTTCATTTGGAACCTTTCCTTCCTTACAGGATCAAGCTTAATTAGTGTCCCTCACCAATGCCTGTCTTCTCCATCTTTTGAAATAGCTTCAATAGGAGGGATACCACAGCTGCCGTAAGCAACCTCAGTTTAGTTATTCTTGCAATTAGTTTTTTCTAATACTGCACCTAGATCTTCTGTTCTTCAAATTAAACTGAGTCATCCTTGTCAGTTCAGTGTAATGGAAAGCAACTGATCACTTTTATCAACTTTTAAATATCTGAAGACTATTATCGTATCTCCCTTTCTATACCAAGCTAATTCCTTCAGTTTTTTTCCAAGGATTTTGGGCTTTCTAAGACCCCCTTCATTCTTTTTGCTTTTTTTCTGGATCTTCTCTCAATTTGTCACTGTCTTTTCTACAAGTGTGAGGCCCAAGGATGAATACAGAACAGCTGAGACCTTCCTAGTGACAAGTAGAGCAGAATAATTGCCTCTCATGCCTTATACATCATTCCTGTTAATTCACCTCAAAACAGGATTGCCTTTTTTGCAACAACAGCATATTGTTAATTTAGATACAATTACAGACAGTGTCAAATAGCCAGCTAAGCAGCCAGTCCTCATTTTGCATCTATATGCTTGATTTTCTTTCCCAATTGGAGTATTTTGTTCTTATCATTACCACTGCATTGAAATTCTATTTGATTGATTTCAGAACATTTCTCCAATTCATTAAGCTCATTCTGAATTCTGATTACATCATGCAAAATTCTTGCAACTTCCAGCATGGTGTCCCCCATGAATTTGCAAATGCTCTCTCTTTCTTCTGTCATCTGAGATATTAGTGAAAATACTGAATATATCACATCCAGAGAGAAGTTCTGTTGGATATATTTTGATATGCTCTCTGAAATTACATTTTCATATTACCATTAATTTGGTAAAAGTCTCATTCTTAGTTGTGCGGAAAAAGCTGTACTTGCATGCATTAATTTGGATCTGGTACTATCATAGACTGAAACAATAGCTCTGGAAAGTGTAAACTGAAACATTCATCTTAGTGAGATATTAAATATGAAGTTTCAGGACAATTAAATGTCAACATTAATTTCCACTGATGATCAACTTTGTAGAATCAAGCTAATATGCTTGCAATTTCTCTTATAATGTAAAATAATGAGGGGTCTGGACAGGGACAGCTAATTGCCACTGGGTATTAGAGAGGGAGAGATTCCTCAGCTAACTGCCAAACACTTCTAGCTGTGTTATGAGAATTTTTTTAACCATTTAATAATTTTTATGCACCAAAAGTAGACTAAACATTCGCAGTGCATTTCTGAGTAGTTCTGCTACCCATTCCATCTTCTGCTAAAATCCAGACATTTAAATTTTATTTAGAAACATAACGCATAGTTAATGTGATATAAATTGATTGGAACTATATGGTAGGACTGATTCATTAAGGGATATCTTTTCATTGATTTCTATTGGCTTTAGTTCAGGCTGTTAAGACTGAAGTTTGAAATTCAGGTATAGGAAATTAGCTGTGGTTGCAAAATCTAATACTTGCATGGCAATAATTACAATGTTATTTATGTAGGAATTTGTGAAAATGGGATTTATCTGTGGCTGATAGCATAATAAAGCTGCTAACTGAGTATTAATATTCATACAAGCATTTATTTTAAGACTATAAATCATTGCAATTTAATGATGCTTGAACAGGAAATAAACTTTGAACATAGCGATATTTTGCTTAGGACACAGAACACTTTATGAGCCAGCTTCCTTATATTGACTCATGCTTACCATGTCAATAGAGCTAAAGTGAGGCTGAATTTGCCTGTAGCATATGAATGAGAATATAGCCAGCTGTTTAGCTGGTATCCAAGTTCAGATATCTTGGGAGAAGGAAGGGAAGATGGAAGGGAAGAAGAGAGGGAAAGAAAGAGAGAGAGAAATGAAAGAAAGAAATGAAAGAGGGAAGAGAGAGAAAGGAATGAAGGAAGGGAAGGAGTGAGGAAGAAGAGAGGGAAGGAGGGAAAAGAGAGGGATGGAGGGAGGAGAGAGGGAGGGAGGAAAGAAAGGCAATGAATATTAATATATATTCATATATATATTTTTGAAATAAAGATTGATTTTGCAAAACTTAAAATTGTAATTCTGCTAAAAAGATCAGTAAACACTCCAATTCGTTACCACAGTGTGGAACAAACCAGTACTTTCACTTGTTTAGTAAATACGAATGCAGGAGCAAAACAGTATGCTGCAGTAAATGGGAGGTACTAAGCTCTGTGCATGCAGTTTCTCAGTTCTGCTAATCACACCTACTCATGGCATGACATGTGAAAACATGCCATCACAAGGACGTGCAGTATAGCATGTGGGAGAAACTGCTGACCCTGACAACTGGAGAAGTAGAAATGGTATGAAATTCAACAATGCAATTTGTAAAACCATATATTCAGCAACTACTAGTGGGTGGTTCTGTTATTAATGAGAATCTCACCATAGGAAAAACATGGGGGAGGAAAAGAATCAGACCATGTCTGACAGTCTCAGAGGACTGCAAACACAGTATGATGGAAAGGCAAGTGGCTGAAAGGCAAGTGGGTTCCTAAAGCTCTAACCAAGCAACTCATAGTAAAGATACGAAAGCATCAATGTCTCCGTACAAAGTCCTGGGGAGTGTTCATCTGCGACAACTGCAAGAGATGCTGGCAACCTATGCTGAAGACAAAAGAATTTCAGCTGAATCAGGGGTAAGCAGAAAAAGCTTGTGCAGTAATCAAAAGGGGACAAGAGACTAGACAATTTTGGTTTAATTAAAAATATCAGAGAGGGATACCAGTGCAGGTAAATACTGACACTAGAAAAGAATTCTCAGAAAAACAAACAAACTAATTCTACTAAAAGACTCAGATGGCCTTAATGGTTTGCTAATGCAGTTAGCTTGGAAATCCAGGTAAGTTTTAAAAGTCAAGAGTGAGTTTCTGAGATAGCCTTTCAGTGGTATTATGACACAAAATATCACAACCACTTTTAAAACAGAGTTCAATTAATTTTATGCAAGATATAGATGGCATGACTGCTTGCAACAGCAGGATGTTGGGAGTTGGGAAGTTCATATCTGGTCCCAGTAAAGAAAAACCTCAAAAGTTTAATGAAAGGAATTTAATCACACTGGAAAAACCTACCGACTTCATTCACAGGAGCTAAAGCTGTGCAACTGGAAGAAGAATATTTTATTTCCATGAAACATTTGTCAAGGATACAGACCAAAGTACATGGTAGCTTGGAGCTCTTCTCTATGACCACTGAATCTGATATTATGTATTTCCAGTCTATCTAACTATTTCTTGAAGATAACATAACCAATTTAATCTGAAACAACTGACCGGAACAGAACTTAACTGGTAGCATTATTCTGAACAAAGGCATTTATTCATGTTTATGTTTGAAATCTGTTTATAAGTGAATTACATATTTTAGCGACAGTATTGTGACTCAGTTGCATGGCATTTCAAAGTGAGTTTTTAAATCTCTTGGAGTTATAAACAGGATTTTGCCATTTCAGCTACATAATCTATCTACAGGTTGCTAGCTATAAACCCGAGGTCTAAAAAAACAGTGTTCTCTGATGGCTGGATCCACATTGTACTTCATTTGTTTTGAATTTCACACCAGGAAATCATATCAAAGAAAAGCTTTTTTGCTAGTACCAGCATTTCAGATTGAATAATACATTATGAGGAAATAGACAGCACCTTCAAATCTTTTTAAAGAAGGCAGTTAATGAATACAGCACAGTGTAAATCTCACTGTTCTTCATCAGCATTTACATTTACAAGCCGGTTTACAGGCATAACTTGTACAAAATCTATAGATACACCAACAGTCTAATAAACAAAGGCACAAAGAAAATTGATGGTTTTTATGGTACCAAATTGGGGCCAATTTTATACAGAACATGCACCAAGAAGAACCTTTCATTATGTTCTATTTAACTGTGATACAGCAGGTAAGTGTTCCCTCATGGCATGTTCCTACAAAGGTACAGCAGGAGTGCTGGCAATTGTGAACCCTTGCAGGCACGCCAGCTGAGCGCACCATGGTAACCATGCTGGAGAGCATCCCTGACATTTAGGAAAAGGCAGCTGGGAGAGACTGCAAGATAGTCCCGAAAACACTCATCCAGCTCTTTCTCCATCACTTACTCAGGAGGAAGAAGACTTTTGTCTGGAAACACAGGAGAGAAAGTGGCAACGTGACAGTTACTTTGTGCAGCTATTAATGAATGTCAGGGAGAAGCAAGCAACAAAACCCTGTATGATCACTTAACGGTGGGAAAAAGAAGAATTTGATAATGCAAAGGGGAAACAAGTCATGGCTGCACCATAAGAGGGGAAATAAGCAAAGTGTCAAAAGGAAAAGGTAGGAAGACCTCACTTGTGAAAGGGATGAAGTAAGAAAACACAGAAAGTCATCCAGAAAACCTCTGGGTCAACAGGCATCACAGAAACATGGTGGGATGGCTCCTATGACTGGAATGTTGGAATGGAAGGTTACAGGCTCCTTAGAAAAGACAGGCCTGACAGGTAGGGAGGGGGAGTTGCTATTTATGTTAGGGATACACTGCAGAGTATGGAACTCTGTCTGGGAACAGGTAAGCAGTCGACAGAGACTTTGTGGGTCAGGGTTAAAGGGAGAACAGCGATGGGAGACATTATTGTGGGGATCTGTTAC
>JANRGW010000509.1:5883-23914 GCA_024733675.1 Psilopsiagon aymara | reverse complement strand
GCTTCCTCTTCTTGGCAGCACACTGTCTTCAGTTAACCCTCTTATCAAACTGCAAAACCCTAACAAGCCTTTTGCTCGCAACTAGAGTGAGGCTAAGTCAAAGGCTGGATTGCTCACACGTCCCTTAACTGAAAGGAATGCTTCCACAAAATACCATTAGTGCCTAGGAATAGAGGACTCTCAAGTAGGCTGAGGTTGGGGAAACCTCTCCTTCTTGCTGTACTTGAATGATCTATATGCATGTGGTAATGGTGAAAACAACAAAGAATGTTTGGATTTACTCTTAACTATATTTTTCTGTGTCTCCAAAGAGATAGGGAAAATAGTTTAAGGTTTCTTTTAGCAGTATAGTTATTTAATCTGCTCTCAATGGTTATGAAGGGTATCTCATTAACGAAATGTCAGTTTCTGTCCACAAAGTAATAATTTTCCAAGGACTCGCAGTATCTCTCAGCATCTTCAGCGCTCTCAGTTCAAGGCTTCAAAGAAGAAAAAGGTATGTGCAGAGAGATCTGGTAGGATAAATGATGGCCTGAAGATAGGGGAAAAGGGAATTAAATAGTTCTTGCAGTGTTGTGGGATTAAATAGGATTCTCAGGGGCTACTGCTGATCTGCTGTGAAGTTCTCAAAAAGCTGAGTAGTCTCCATTCGCGGGTGTGAGCCAGCACCTTCTGAGAGGTCCCACTGGTTGTAGATTTTCTTCACCTTGTCATGCTGTCTGTTTCCAAAGGTCATTGCTGATCCCCCCCCCCTTTTTTTTTTTCTTTCTTATAAATACAGTGTCTTAGCTCGTACAGAATGTAATGGGTCACCTTTTGGAGGTGCCTGTCTTTCTCCGTTGATGTTTAGAGGCAGTCTTGGTGGTTACTAAGATGAGATCGCTGATTTGAATTCCACCATTACTGTAACAAATTGATTGCAGTCTGTCAGTCCCTGTTTGGAGGAAAGCCTGATTTGTGTCACCTACAACTAATCTATCTATTCCTGATTTAGTCCACTGATGCAACTAATCATACCATTCTTGGTATTTGGGTTACTGTTCTAGAGATACACTTGGACCTTGAAAACTCTTGAAGAGGGGTGCATAGCCTAAGTAAAACTATTACCAGAAATCTGTTCATTTGAAATCTGACTTAGTGTCAGAGTTTTGATTACAGATCATTAAGGAACAAGCAAATGGAAAAAAACCCAAACAACCAAAAAACTTTTTTTAGAGAACTTCTTTGAGTAAAGAGAGTTCTTTGTTAACCTTAATTTTCTCAGCACTTCTGTGTCGTTAATCCTTTGCCAAATTTGGTAGTGAAATTGGTAAAAAAATTAAGAAATCCGTGTGATGCTTTTCTGTAGACCATAGCCACATCTTTGAGGCTGTATTGCAGACTAATGGGGTAAGTGACTCCAAAGCCAAAAACATCCTTTGCTGGGATTTTACTAATACACCCGTATTTATAATAGTCCTATACATTTTTAGTGAGGTGTTTGTGTGATTTGTTCATGTTTGTTCTTTTTAGCTAATGCTTCATTGGCAATTTTACCGTGGTTCGCATAGCAGGAGCAAGCGTGCCAACTTCCAGGGTGGCCAGGACACTAGCCTTTTTGACTAGAGGCTGTGGATCGTCCCTTGAGTGGATCGATTTATCACGTCTCATCAGCAAAACCTATTAAGCTTTTGCTGAGGAAAACAGTGCATATGCTTTAAGGAGGTATTTATTTAAACACACGGCTATTGGTAATTGTTTCAGATACCAGCGCTAGGGATTTGCCAGCAAAACATTATATAGCTGTTTGCTTTAGGCTATAGCAATGTAAATTGTTGTTTCTTTTCACTGATCTTAAAAAGTGTTAGTTATTCTATATAGTGATGTCTGGGCAGTGAACTAAGAACTTCCTATGTCACACCTTCTCTGGAGAGCAGAGGGCTCATGCTTCAGCTCAGCAGCAAAATAAGCAGAATAACAGTTACTATTTACTACAGGGATAGAACATCGCTGCATTTGCAATTGGCTTAATACCTTTAAAGAGAATCACCAAAGTAATAGTCTAAAAGTAAACTGAACAAAATGCCATCAAGCCAAACTAAAGGGCTCTGAATATTAATTTACTGTCTTTTGTGTAGCTGCTGTCCACTGAATTACTAGTCAATAACCATTTTCCATATTCTGACTCATGATTGTCTGAAGATCAGCTTCTGATGTTCTGACAGTTTTTCATATTGCAGTTTTCTCTCTTCCCTTTTCTCAGCCAACAATCATGTGCTCACAGTGATACACTTTCTGCTGCTGCTGCTTCAGTGCTGGTGTTTATTACCTCCTCCATGTTTCCTTTCCTGCAAATCTTTCTGATTGCAGTCGTGAGGGAGTAATTTTCCCTGCTATGCAGTTGCTGCAGTTGAGATTTCTAACCTAATCAATGTTTTGAGAGATTTTTTAAAATTTAGCAGGCTCTGGATGGCAGTAGAATGTCAGTTTTTGTTGCTTCTGCCTTCTTTTTTCCCTCGCTAATTTGCTCTTTTCTATCTTTTTTTCCTTTGTCACTTCATATTTACAAAACTCTGTGTGTGTGTGCATGTGTGTGTGTAAGTATATATTATTTTTTTTTTTGGCATGTCCCTACCTTCTTTGTTTTCTTTCCCACTTTATTTTTTGCTAGAGTTCTAGGTTGGCACTGATTGTGTGCTGCTGGTGACATTGCCTTTCCCTGTTGCTGAAAAGGCCAACCTGTTGCTGCCTTTGCTGGTTTTCTGTTGTCCACCTGCAGAAGTCAGGCTCTTTACTCAGAGCTGTGAACTGTGGTTAAAAAAACCCAACCAAAACAATTAAAAAATGGTAGTGAAGCCTTTACAGAGCAGTGAATAGTCACCTTGCTTAGGATATGTGTTGCTAAAAGAATCCAGATAGAGCATGTCTGCAATTCTATGCAGGATTTCTCTGAGAATCTTTAAATAAAATGCATCTTGTTTCTATGTTATCTTCTAAATGGGAAATCCTTTAGATCTGATTTAATGAACTGGAATTATTTGGGAGAATCAGCTAAGGGGGAATCAGCTAAGGAAGCATCAGTGGGGAGTCCTCCAATTGCATAGGAACATCTTGGGTCTGGTTTTGTTTGTTTCAAGTACCTTTTAGCTAAATCAAGCACTAAATGTAACACTTGGACACCATATGGATTCATGATGTTTTTGAGAAGAATTTTGAGGGATATGAGATCCATAAATCAAGGAATGGCTCCCACTGATCTGTAAGAGTATTCTTTTTCCTGGTGACAGAGATATATAGTTGTGTTCAGATTTCTTGATGTTTCAGGGCAGATCATATGATAGAAGGCGCAAGAGAACTTGCTTGTATTTTGCTTGCATTTCATGCTTTGTGTTTCTAACAGACCATCCTATCATCTTGTCTTCTGGACAGAGACAGAACTGTGTAGTTTCTGTTCTAGCATTGTTGACCCATTTTTTATGTTTCCTTTCCTGTGTTAGTTAATAGTGCGTTGGCAGGAAAGGAAATATTTATGCCCTATTCTCCAGCCACTCTCCTCCACTTCCCTTAGTTATGAAACACTATTTTTTTGAGACCCTCCTTTTCCTCAGTCTCTGACTCTTTTTTCCCTGAGATACAACTGTGTACTTTATCATAGTGCTAGCCTTTTTTTCCATCTTCATTTCCTTGCATGCTCTCAATTCAGATGGTTCTGCTTCTCAGTGAAAGGTTAGTTTTCTAATCTATGTGAAATCTGTCTTTTAGAAACAGACAAAGCTCAAATTGAACTGATCAACTCAAATGAAAGGAAATGGAAAATACAAAACTGCTTTAACTTGAAACTTGTAGGTAAGGTTGGTATGCATTAGGTCACGTTTGTCAAGAGTGAGCATCTCTGAGTTGCATCTGTTAACTGGGTCCATGCTCTCAGACTCACTGGAAAAATAAATAGAGAAGTAATTGGTGTAACTTAAAGTTACAACACTGACCAAAGACAGGAGATAATTTTGCATTTGTTGTTCTGGCTGCATGTACAGGTTTTATATTTGAAAGTGGTGCTTTGTTTTAATTTCAGCTGCATCACTTTTTTATGTCTCATCAGAGATGAATAAATACAAAGTTAAGAAAATGTCTCTTTTAATTTTAAGAGCTCTATGATCCATATTCAAAGCAGAGTATAACTGAAGAAGTCTTTCAATTAAATAACTGTTTGTTTTAACTGGTCACCATCTTTGTCTTCGAATTATTGCTCATATCTAATATTTTGCCTGTTGCTGGCACTTTGGGTGTGTGTCACATGGAATAATTAAGGTGCTGTGCATGGAATAAATCAATCTTTGTTACCACAAGGTCATTCCTCAGGCAGGTATCTACATGAGAGACTGCAGTGATAAGTCTTATCAGGCCTTCCTTTCCTTAAGCCAAGTTTAGTTTTTAGCGGGATGCAAAGCTGTAGGAAGCTGTACTGTATCCCTGCTGAAGTGTTTCTTGGAGCATCTGGGACTGCATTGTGGTTACATACAGCAGACAGTCCACTTTCATCTGCTGACCCAGTTGTTCAATTCCTTTCCGTGCCAGTGACAGCCCATGTTGCTTGTGTGTATCAGGACCAGCTGCTGCTTAGCCTGGGTCACCTTTGCTTCCTTCAAAGGCAGTTGTAGCTTGAGTGCTTTTGGACTGGTGGGAATCTCAGTGGAGAATTTTGTAGATGTGTGTGCATGTTTATAACACAGCAGCAGTGTTAGGAAAGGAATGTGCTATGAATAAGGACAGGGTAGGTTATTCATTATCAAGGTAATAGTGACATACTTAGTTACTATAACGTGGGAAAACAGGAGAAATGGCCATTACTTTGTAAAGGACCTTGTAGTTTTTTTCCTGTGTGCCCTGTTCTGTTCTCAGTCCAAGTTTTTACCAGACCGTCTGCAAGCGCTGATAAGATTCCTGCTGAGGGCTGCTGAGCTGGCACACGAGAGCAGTGGTACTCTGTAGCACATTTACTGAGCATGTTTTTCATTTTCACATAATCTCTTTGTTCAGGTTCACTCTGCCTGGTAGGGTTGAAGCACTTCTTACGTATGTGCTTCATGTATAATACATACATGGATAAATTCTCACTCCTCACTTCACAAATGGAGTCACAAGACAGTTGGGGTGTTGGCACATTCTAACTTCTGACTGGTTCATCTTGCCTGTTGAATGCCCATCTGTAATGAAACTTGGGGAAAACCCTGCTGAAGGCTCCTGCACAGGCACAGTACAGTTTCTGTTCTGGTATACATTTCCTTTTCCAGTGTGCTGGGGTACAGTACCAGCAGGTGCATTTTCTCCACTTAGTTTAAGAGGGAAATAAGACTCAGATTTTACTAAGGGTCTAAACTTCTGCTGGGCATGCACCCCACTATCCACAACATGAGAGCCACCTGTGTTGAAAGTACAGAGCCTTACAAATGTGAATGGCAGCTATCATAGGATTGTATGATAATTCAGACTGAAGCGACCTTGGGAGGTCCTGTTCAAAGTAGAGGCAGCTGTGATCAGTCAAGTCTTGAAAGCATCCAATGATGGAGAGTGTGTAAGCTCTTTGTTTAATATTTTCGACTACTTGGCTGTCCTCATGGTGGAAGAGTTTCTTCTTATATCCAGTCTGACTTGTTGCAATTTATGCCCATTGCCTATTGTGTTCCCAATCACTGTGAAGATCCTTGTTCCTAGTCTTAATACTCTTTGAAGGAGTTCTCCAGCTCCTTGCAAGTGTTGGAAAGCTGCTGTTATATCCCTTCAAAACCATTTATTCTTCAGGCTGAACAAACCTGTTCCTGTAGCCTGTTCTCATAGGGCAAGTGCTCCAGCCACCTGACCATCTTGGAGGCATTGTTTATCTTGCTCTAGTTGATTGATTTTTCTGGTATTGGAAGACCAGTGCTGGATGTGGTATTGTAGATGTGGTCTAAGAAGTGCTTGGCAGAGGCGGATAATCGCTTCTCTCAATCTGCTAGCTGTATTCCTAATAATAAGGCCCCAGACATATTCCTGTGTAAAGAGAAGCTGTGTTGCACCACACAGGAGATAAGCAGAGCGCTAAGGCTATCTAACAAAAAAAGAGTGTTTTAAACTGCAGCTTGCAGGAGGCAGATGGCTGAGCCTTCTTCTCTGGTAGTGTTCAGTATGCCACCATGATATGTCTCTTTCTGCCTCCAACTGTTATCAGGCTGTTGGTGGAGTGACCTGTGATGGGACATATGCAAGGTTATTGTTGTATGCAGCACCACACAGAGAGAATTGTGCATATGCTTAGCTGTACTGTGGGCCCAGTTTGCAAGAATTATTGTTGGAAACAGTACCCTTTTCTGGCACGTCGGAGTCCTTGTTCATTTGTTGCTCCCTTCCCAACACTTTCAGCCAAGAAGCAATAGGCAGAATTTTATGGGTAGAGATTTGAGAAGAGACCAATAACAGGAAAAAGGGATAAGAAGTGAAAGGCACTGAGAGTTTGTGTTCATTCGTCCAGCTGCAGTGTTGGCCACTGGAAAGGTTTCACCATCATACAGTCACCTTCATCATTATGAGCATTTGCAGCTGTGTTTTCCTCATTTACCTTGCTTGCCAATTGTTGGCTTTGGGAGAAAAAAGGTAGGTGATTTGTGTGTGAGAATTCACAGTAGTGTGAAGTTTACTGTTAAAGCATAATAGTGGCAAGAAACTAGCAGCCATCACAAAATTTGACTGTTTAATTATTAAATTTATGTATTTATTTTTTCTTATTTAAGGCACTAATAGAAAGATAGGGTTTTGAACCCTATTTTCAATTTTTATCCTGGCAACAGAGAACGAAAGTGGCAGCATTTCAGAAAGTCCAGGAGTTGTGAATAGGAGGTTAGGTACCTGTAGCCATCTCTGAAAAGCATGCCATTATTGTAATCTCTGTTGTTTTATCTGTTGTTTGTATGAGTAAATTGTATAGTCTGATAGCTTTTAAATGCATTGTATCATTATCATGCATGTGAAATCAAACCATGAGCATTTGTATAAGCAGATGGGAACTGTAGGAATGAGTCATTCTGTCCTTAACATGGAGTTCTGGATTATTTGGTTTTTTTGAAAAATTGCAGTGGACAATGAAATGGGGATTACACAGAAGGGAATTATTGATTTATTCTTAACTTAAAGTTAAGGAGGAGGAATATGTCTACCATTCCCATAAGAGAATGCCAGCCAATGAGGGTGAAAAAAAAAATACATTAGCTTCTTGTTCTGGGAAAAGTTAGCCCCTAAAAAAATCTACAAGAAAAAAAGAAAAATGGATTAATTTGGAAATCTTGATGTAAAGTATTACAGTGTTAATGGTTTTCATTCTGTGATGGAATCTCAGTATTTGGAAGAAAGGAAACTATATGACTTTCACCTGTAAATGCATCAAGATTTGGTACTCTTGTTATGTAAGATGGGAATCCCTGGAGTTAGACATGTACAGAAATACTGGCTTGTGATAAACAGAGAAAGCATTTACATGAGTAATCTTTTTTTTTTTTTTTTTTGTTTCTCCATAGAAGTTCTTATTACTTGAAAATATTCCAGAATTCGGGAAGGGGGAGGGAAAGTGGGGGTGGAGAAGAGCACATTTATCATATTTAAGTAAGAGCAGAATTTAGAAACTACTTGCATAATCCAGTGTCGTGCTGCTTGAGATACCCATCCATGATTAATAGGAAAATTTAGGAAAGTTGTAAGAAAAGCTGCCATTGCTATGTGCATGAATTATACCCCAGTCAAACCTTGAACTTGCACAAAAAACCCGCACTGTAGAGGTTTGATAAACATCTATATGTACATCTTTATGTAGCATGTCAGGACTATGCTGTGGCAGGCATTGCTTTTATGGTGTAACTCTGTGCTTTCTTGCTGATATTCTTAAAAGAGAACACCAAGATGCTGAAGGGATAAAAAAATCATAGGCTAAAGCAACTTTGAGTTATTCTATGTGGTTTTTATTTTACTCTGCTAGATCTGCTGATGTAAATCAGAAGTAAAGTTGGTCAGAAACTCAGCTGCAGTCTATCTTTTTTGTGGCCTATATTCATGGAGTTTTATCTCCTGGATATTTTGAAAGAAATAATCACACCATCTGGAAGAAAAGAATTTGGAAATACTAAGGCATCAGCCTTTGTGGTTCCGTTGATGATTGCTTAAAAATATTTAAAAGCAAGGTTATCTTGAACATCTTTGGGGTTTTCCATGTCTAGGTAAAGTACAAACCCAGGTGAGCTCTGGCTGAACTCACTGGGTGATATCCTGGGAGCAGTCTAGCAGTGGAAAATGGTAAGATATGTGAGTGTCTTCTCCCTTCTTGACCAATTTTCTGTGCTCTTCCACGGATTTTCCTGTGGCAGTCTTATTTTTATTTGCTGTTTTGTTTTGCTACATTTGCCTCTGCCTTCCAGATCTCCCTGAACTTTCTGTAAATCTTCTATGGTTCCTCCTCCAGCAGTGGCTCTCACTTTTTGATCTGGGTTTTGATATTGGTTGTCAATACCAATTAGTGTGCTGCTGATGGGTTCCTGCACAGCTCTGGGCTAACCTATACTTCTCAGTGTGCTACTGATTCATTTTCTTTCCCTAGGCTTTGGCATCCCATAGCTGAGGAATAGGGGAATAGGTAAATTATTGAAAGGGTGAGTGCCTGGCTCCACTGAAAAGTCTGGCAGTACTTTTTACATTCATGGTGCTTGGCTTTTACTCTTTTTGATCTTTACGCTGAATCTGGATGTCACTTTGCTGTGATCTGTATTATAACAATTCTTTTCATTACATGGTAAGTTTCTTAAATATGAACTGTGACCCCTTCTGCTGTATTGTTTCAAGTCTTTAAAATGAAAAGGTTTTGAGCTGAATTGGTCAAGTAGCAAGACTTGCCTGTATCCTTAGCAATAGATCTTTTTATGTGTAATAAATATGAAATTGCAAAATAGAGTTAAAAGAAAAATAAGAGAAATGGGAAAAATATGTATGTCATTTACGAACTGGAGGATTTTTTCATTCTGAAACAATTTTTGAGAGGAAGTGGGAAGACTGCAGTCCTTGGTGGTTAGAGTGTGTACCCAGCTGCCCAAGTGGCACAGTCTTGGTGGAGGTCTGGCAGCATTTGCCCTGTCTTTATCAATCCTGCTTAGAGTGGTTTTCAAGGGAGTTGGTTGTAAACAAAATCTCAGTGTGGGAGCATTACACATTCAGGCAACCAACCCCATTTATCTGCTGGCCGATACCTGAAAATGTATTTGGAGTAGGTTTCTTGGTCATAGTGGTATTACATGTACAAAGTAATTTAATATTGTTACCTCTGCACTTTTCCCCTAAAACTGAGCCAATATGGGCCAATAGAATTTTACAAGATTTTACTTCTTTTTTAAAATAAGATGGCTTTTTAAATTCTGAAATAATCCACAGTAGGTTTCAGATCTTCTATCTAGACCTGTTTTCCATACTTCCCTTTCTGCCAGTGGTTACAAGATTATTATGTAGTCCACTTCTTTCTGATTTCAGCTGTTCTTCATCATATAGCATACATTTGCAGAGCTAACCACTCCACTATTCTGATAGAGTAGGATTTCTGTATGGAATTTCAAATGGCAAGACTAATGAAAATTGATATTAGTAATTAGTTATTCAGTTTTTCACAGTGTTTTCTCTATAATGTAAACATAATTTTCTGCCTTGCCTTTTTCTACCTTTCAGTAAGTGGCTCTTTTTTTCAGCTTTTAGCAGAAGACAGACACTAACTTATGTCTTGGAGCCCAATACATTCAGAATATTAATGTGGTCCTTAACCTTAGCTTTTGAAGGGAGCCCAAGGTTTTGGTCTCTGTAGATAGGTATCAGAGCAAGTCCTGTGGCACAATGATGTACAGCATGTGGCTGGTTGTATGATGCTGTGTGGCCTTTCATTCATTGCGGGAGCGAGGATGTTATGGCATACCCCAACAAGCAAGTGGAATACCCTTGCTTACTACATTTATTTATTTATTTATGTTTTCATGGAGCTTAGTGTTAGCTCATTCTCCCCCAAACCAGTACAAACTCATCTCTTTAGGGGAGATTTTTTTGTGAACAGGAACTTGTATTTAGCTAGCATATAGGAGCAACTTTCCTTTTTACTTCAGATGAGAGGTACAGACGCAGAAATTAAGTATCTGAAAAAGTAAGTCCCTTGGACAATAGAAGACAAAGCAAACTAATTTCAGCCAGAGTACCTATTCTTCAAACAACTGGCTAGATACCAATAGCCAAAGAGAGTGCCATATTCAGAGCTCTTTGTGGAGAATTGCAAAATCTTCCTTGTCCACTTCCTTGCCAGAATATTTCAGTACTGAAGCAGTATTGTCTGCTAGTTACATTATTTTTCCTTCAGAAGCCTTTATAATTGCATGTAAATAAGTGATCTTGTGAAGAAAGTTCAAACCAAAACAGAGAAATCCCCCTGGGATGAAAGTGCAAGACTTTCAAAGCAAGTCGACTGTGGGCAAGATTTCCCTCCTGCTGCTTCTTTCTCTGCTGTCATGCATTTTGCATGCCTTTCTGTGAATGGCACGGTTTCAAGGTAAGGAGAGGCAAGCAGTCCTGTGCCTTTTCAAACCTGGTGGTAAGGTGCCAGCTTAAACACTCCCTGGCTCAGCACAACTTAATATCTTGTCAGCTTTTTTCCTGGGTTAATTATGTCATCTCATATCTTTTATACAAGAGTTAATTGGAGATCTCCCATCTTTCTCCTCTGTTTTTGTCCTGTTTGAATGTGGACTCAGATCATGATTAACAGACTGAGCACTCGTAGGCTGGAGACAGAGCTTCTCTACCATTTCTTCATCAGTTGTTGTGAGCTTGGGTTGCATACAAAGTGCTTCATTACCCACTATTTAATTTCAATTTGAAAGTTTCATGTTGACTACACTGAAGAGGTAGTTATAAAAGCATAATTAGTTTTTATGGTTTTTCATAGTTCTCATAAGATTTAATTTTATTTTGCTAGTTTTAATTTTTCCACTCTGTTACTGCAACTGAAAATAAGTCTATTCCCCCCCCCCCTTTTTTTTTTTTTTCTTTTATTAATAGAAAAATTAATATAAACAAAAATTAGGAGAGACCAGATACAGCCTAATGGGACAGTTAGTGATAGTAATTGGTATTATGAAAAGAGCATAAAATGCATTCCTTCTTGTCTTATTGCTACATGTCCTTGTAAAAAGTCCCTCTTCAGATTTCCTTTAGGTACTGGAAGGCTGCTCTAAGGTCTCCCTGGAGCCTTCTCTTCTCCTGGCTGAACAACCCCAATTCTCTCAGTCCCTATTCTGACCCCTGAGCAACACCACTCTTCACTGATCTCCACTTAGACATCGAGCCGTTGACTGTGACTCTGAGTGTGATCATCCAGCCAATCCCTTATCCACCAAGGAGTACATCCATCAAATCCATGTCTGTCCAGTTTAGAGATGAGGATGTCATGCAGGATAGTGTAAAATGCTTTGCACAGTCTGGGTAGATGATGTCAGTCACTCTTCCATTATCCACCAATGCCATAAAACCCCACTGTAGAAGGCCACCAAATTTGTCAGGCATGATTTGCCCTTAGTAACAGATGTGATGGAGCTGAACCTCTGTTTAGGAGAATAATTCTTATTTGTGTATTCTGTGGCTGTTCTCTGCTTAAAAAATATCACGAATTTTATATTGTGGGAAATTTACCAATAATCCTGACTTTTGACAAGGGTTATAATTCTGTAACTGTGAACAGTTAACATTACAGTTAGAAAATACACACATGCAAATATCTCTTAGTCATATCATAAATGCTGGATAAGTCAGACTGAGGTATAAGCAAGTTAATATCAGTCCATGCTAGAATTTATCTTGGTATTTGAATTTGGCCTTTTTCAAAGGAGGGAAAGCTGAATCTTCATCCTGTTATCTCTTGGAAAATGTGTTTTATTCTTTTTGTTGGTTGAAAGTGCGGAAAATTTGATGAAAACCTTACAGCTATTTGGTAAAAACCTCACAAGTATTTGGTAAAATTTGTATCTTTCATCACTGGAAAATCTAGGAAACTGTCGTATTTTCCTGAATTCGTGGAGGTTTTACTGATACTGTTTCCAAATATCGAAAGTGGAAGGAGCCAGAGATTGAGTTGTGTTTTGATTTATTAGTCAAGCTGAACAGCTGAAGCAGGCAATACAGTAACCCACAGCAGAGACACCGTACTGTGTATCCTGATTTGTTCTGGAACTTCTTGTATAGGTCTTTATACAGGATTAATCCTAATAGCATTAGTGTGGTAAGACATATTGCTAAATAGACTTAGACTACTAACAAAGACTTAAACCAACCAAACAAAAAAATCCTTTGGACAGTGCTATTAAATAGCTGACATGGCATCAACCTCTTTAAACAATTTCCAGGGTTTTTGTAGACATCTTGGACAGAAGGAAAACTGAGCAACGGTTTACCAGGGTACCATGCTAGCACCATTAGCCCTTTGAATTAAGGACTGTTGCTGTCCACTTACTCATTCTTATTTGGAACATTGTAACGAAACATGGTACAACCTCAAACTTATAGTAAAAAAACAGATTTGACAATTTTACAATTCGTGTTTCAGCCTTCTATTTCAGTCAAAAGTATCCTGTGGTACAATGCATCTTAAATAGTTTTTAGGTAATGTAATATCTTTAATACCAGTATTTTTAATGATCCTGAAGACATACTATCAGTAAGCTTAAAACAAATGTGAATGCTGATGATAGGAGTTAAATTTAACATCAGTCTTTTTAATGTGCTTGAGACAAGAATTTCCATAAATTAGAAGGGATATATCTAAACCCATGTCTTTCTGGTTTGATATACTGTGTGGGTGGTTTCATAAATCAGCTGCAGTTAAAATGACAACCCATAGTAGAACGATCTGCTAATTTAATTTTGCGAAATGATTCTTTTTTTTAATCATCATAATACATTGTGATAAATGGATAATATGATCAGTTTGAAGGCTGATTGAAATTTCAGCAGATTTTTTTCACTTGCCGTGTGTTGTTTACTTTCATAATCAAGTGTAAATACTTTTCATTGATATAATCCGTTTACATGGTAATTTCAAGCATAATAAAGCACTGCTTGTTCAATGCTAAGGATGCCTTTTTTTTGCTTGAAGTTTGGAGCTATTGCTTCCAAAATAAGTAATGATCTTAGATACATTGTTTCTCAAGTGGTTTGCACTGATTGTTGAAATACCTGTGAGTTTCTGAATACTAGTTGTGGGAGAAACTGTCTTTTGTAAATGATCAGAAGTAAAAGCTGGTATATGGTAGGGACAAGGTATATTCTCCTATGCTATAGAACAGAGAAAAGGTTTATCTCCATAGCCTGGGTTTGGAAAGACATGCTCTTTGCTGCTCTTGCTAATGGGGTCCCCAGGGACTGTTACCGTGACACCCACCTCACAGTGGGTTCATAAGGGGACGAGGACAAAAAACCCATTTGATCTTACTCCCATTCTGTGCTTTCCATATTAAAAAGAGTATAGGTGATTGCAGCTGTCATAGTACCAGCATTGTTGTATGTAACCATGGTGAAAAATAGCACTATGAAAGTTTATGGGAATCCTTTTGGCATTCAACGTGTGTGTAACAATTTTTGAGCTGCATGTGTGGCAGTTGATTTTTTTTTGGGGGGGGGAGGGATTCCGTCATTTACATGACTTATCCATGGGTATCTCAGGGCTGCTATCTGAAAGACTGTTGCTCATTAAGGTGTGCATTATGTTCACTGCTATGGTCTTCTTTGGTTGTCAGGAAGCCCTGACTGTGAAGTGGCTTGTTGCCTTCCCCATCTGTCTGTTACTGCTTTCCAAACAGGGCTTATGACCCTCCGTGTGGCCAGTCTGGCATTTGTTTTTCTCCTCTATACAGAAGAAGGAAGGGTGAAATAGAAGAGGTGAAATAAAAAAGAAGTCCTTCTGGAAGTATCTTCTTCATCCCAAGGTATTACACTGTGCTGATACCATCTGCTTCACGCAAGAACTAGTTCCAGTCGGTGTCCTCTAATCAAAGCCTCAATCTGTCTCCCTGTGTGGTGCTGGAGATGTGGCTAAGCCATTTGGCAGATTGTCATCACCTGGCTGTGAGAGGGGTGGTGATGGAGAAGCCCCTAGTTTGAAAGTGGAGGAAGAGGGGGAGTAGTGTATGCAGTACTCCCTGTGGTTTCTCTGGCCAAAGCTACAGCTTAGGTGGGACTTGGGAAGACTTGGCTGTAGCTACAAAAGATTAGACTGGAGGGTGTCATGCCTGCAAATTTTGTTTTCTAGTTTTCACTGAGACGAGCTATATGAGACAAATGGCTAACATAACGGTGGGAATGCATTTCACTGTAAGCTTTTATACGTACAGTGGCATTATACATCCTTTTGCCTGTGTCCAACCTGGGATGGCTTTTACATTTCTTCTATCAAAGTGTTGCATCTTTGCTCTTTCTGTGCAGTTATTAATCCTTGGGAATCTGAAGTGCCCAGGTTGTCCTGTATTTCTCCTTTGTTTTTCTCTGTGTATAGTTACACCATAAATGAGGGGATGTTCCACAGCCTCTTGATGGATCTGCCTGCTCCATTGTGCTATAGTATAGAAGTCTAGCAATGCAAGATGTCATCTGAGAGGGGAGATCGGGCCCATAGCAGAGATTGGCCTTTATGAAATCCAGGCAGCATTTTTTATAAAGTATTGCTTTCCCATTTCTAAGCAGGAAACATTCAGCTTTTGGCTACAAACTGAAATCCTCAATTTTTCATGGGTGTTTTAAATATAAAATGATAAAAATGAACTACTTTTTACTGGAACCATTCACTTCATGGAAATAAAACTTGGAAAATAAAACTTTCTAACAAAATACGATTTTGGATGAAAACATGTATTACCTACACAAGGCACAGAAAATTTATGATGGAGCCATAGTGACTGAACTAGCTGCTGAAAGAACACATTAGAGATAGCCTGGAGTTTGAACATGGGGAAGTTTCATACTGTGTATTTCCAGTCTTCAAATACTTACTGCTTACTCCTGCTGCAAAAATTAAGCTGCAGATGTTATTGTGTCTAAAATGCTATGCCTGTGGCCTTGTACCTCTGAAGTATTAGAGGCTGGGGTAGCTGGCAGACATGGGAAGCTTTAAGTGATAACAGAAGGCATGAGTGCCTCACATGGTGGTAAGGTGGATATTTTTGTTTGAGACTGAAGATGCTGGGGAGTAGTAAGCATCACTTTCCTCATAGTATTGCTGACTCATAATAATAGCCCTGTTTTGGAAGAGGATGTTTAATTTTGTTGTTTTCGTCCTTATGTGGTCTTTCTTTTAATGTAACTTTTTATTGGTGTTGGAAAGGACCTTAAGATCATTAAGTTCCGACCCCCCATGACATGGGCAAGGGTGCCTCACCCTAGACCATATTGCCCAAGGTTCTGTTTAACCAGGCCTTGAACACTGCCAGGAATGGAGCATTCACGACTTCCTTGGGCAGCCCATTCCAGTGCCTCACCATTCTCGCAGTAAAGAACTTCTTCCTTGTATCTGACTGAAATCTTCCCTGTGTAAGTTTAAATACATTACCCCTTGTCCTATCACTACACTCCCTGATGAAGAGTCCCTCTCTGGTGTCCTTGTAGGCTGCCTTCAGATAATGGAAAGATAAGGATAAATCTATGAAAATTAATGAATTATGGGTCTATAAATGAGTAAGATTTTACTATTAAAGCTGTCTACAAAATGTCAAAGCCAATAGTAGGAACATATTGTAAAGTGTAAAATTTCAAATGAAAAGAGAGATGTTTGATAGATTGCAGTTTTCAGACATTACAGCCTTTGGTACTGGATATTACAGCACAGTATTGACTCATTTACTGTCAAAACATTTGACCTTTCTGTACCTGGAATGTACCTGCCTTGATCTTTCTTGTTTCAGCATTAATGGATCTAAGATACTATGGTGCTCCAGCAGTACTCACTGATGTTACTTCAGTTTCTCTTCCCCACTTCTGTTTTAAGGCCTGTCTTTGTTCAGCACATGACTATACCAAAACTGCAGATAAACATAGATTTGTTCATTCTGTTGAAAACCAATTTTAGCTGGTCTGTCTCTGCGCTCAGTGGGCAGGATAAATGAGTGAGATATAGATGCATTACAGGGACCTGTGCTTCTTGTTTCTGTCACGCATGAGTGACCTGGAATTTTTACAGTAAATGTTTCTGACAAAAATCTGCTAAAGTATGAAAGAGTCCTGTACACTGTAGGAAAGAGTGCTGGGATCCATCTGACTTCCTAGGATGTGTAAAAATTTACCATTCGGCTTTGTGCTTCTTCTTCTAGACATTACCCAAAACAATCCTTCACTACGGTGGCCGATACACCAGAAAATCTTCGTCTGAAGCAACAAAGTGAATTGCAAAGTCAGGTAAATCAAATAATTTTTTTCTTATCATTATTAGACTGTCAGTCCACTTCTCTATACTTTTTTGAAATAGAATTAATATTTGCTCCTACTTATATATAGTAGCACTCTAATTGTTAAAATACTCATAAGTTGGTATGACACTGCAAACTTGGTTTTATTTCACTTGCACTAGTTACCATATTATTGTAAGTGCATTGACATAACCAAAATCCTTCATTTTCAACAGTATATAAAGTATCTAAGTATTTTTTAATGTTTGAAATGTTATAGCTCAACCCAGAGGGTTCATTTGCCTTAGACAAACTGTCATTGTTAGCTTGCCTCAGACTTAATCATAAAATAGCTGTGTCATTATCAAACATTTAGAAGCCTTTAATATTTGTCAGCACAGAACTTACTGAATAATCAGTTTATGGATCTCTTATGTCCTCTGTGAACTCATATATAGAGAAGTATGTAACCCAGTTGTGATAAATATATTATAAATCAAAACTTATATAGGTTAATAAGAAATCCATTGAAATGAAAATGTAAAAACAAAATGTGGGTAAAAAAAAGGAAGTAAATGGCAATGTAGACTTATGTGACACAAACACGATGTTTGTATACTATTGTTGCTTGGTACAATGCTCCATCTCATCCCCCTCCCTCCCCGCCTGGGGTCTTATTGCTTGATTTTATGAGATGCTGGAAGTTGGCCTGGCTGTGTGAAACAACTGCTAATATTTGATTGCATTTTATTTTTTGAAAATTGTGGCCTTTTTTTACTCTTGTGATTTTAGTCTGGATTTAGTTGCAATCTCTCATTATAAATTGATAATTATCCCTGTCAATTAATGTAAGACAAACCTATAGTGGAAAACAGGAGTGAATAAGAGCTTTCTTGTTTGGGAACTCTCTGTAGGTTAATGGGCAAAATCAAAGGAGTGCTGAAGAGAAATGCTGGCACAGACATTTAACATGCTTTGTATTTTTTGAAGTTCGTTATATTTTGTCATTGCAATTATTGATTATGAAACTTAGAGAAATTCTTTCATGCTGAAATTCTGCTGTTTGGAAAGAGGTGTTTGTGGAACATACATCTCCTCTTGACTTGAGTGGATATTGCTTCATTTTCTTGTACTTAGTGGTTCTGTGTACCATAGTTACCATTTAGTCATAGTGTTAATAGGAACTTGCAAACTATACTTTATACAGGTTTGTTTAAAAGAATATAAACTTTGACAGCACTGACTTTTTAGTGTTTTGATGGAAGATGTTGGTATTTGGGAGAATAATGAAATTTTACTCCTCTTTCTGTCAGTTTTTCACTTTATGGTCTTGTTTCTGTTCATACATCATGTGCATATGGGTATATACAAATCTCAGGCCAAAACTGTCTTGGCTAAATGTTGACCAATCCAAGGGGTGTGGTCTGTTTCCAGAGCCTGTAAGAGAAATGGCTTTCCCTAACCTATTTGAAACATGCTGACAGGGCTCTTTGAAAGTGTAAGGAAACTTAGAATAGTTAGGGTTGGAAAGGACCTTAAGATCATCCAGTTCCAACCCCCCTGCCATGGACAGGGACACCTCACAC